>OU964986.1:1098454-1158454 GCA_918808275.2 Dolichovespula sylvestris | reverse complement strand
TATAACGTATGTACTTACGTACATACATGCATATGCATAATGATTATGTACAATTCTGACTCCATCACTGATGATATTTTTATATCGAATTTCTATTTTTATCAATTTTTATCATTGTTATCAGTATGTATGTATATATATATATATATATATATATTCACATACAATACATACAAGCGTGAAAATTGATAGCATTTTTGTTGTTATTTTATTTACAAGCTTTTAGTGGGAATAAGTTTAAAATAAAATAAAAAAAGAAAGAGAGAAAAAAAAGAAAGATAGATAGAAAGAAAAAAAGAGAGAAAATTAAAAAAGAAATGGTACGTCATTCGTAAGTTTACTTCAGGCGATGATGACGGAGAGATCGGTTTATTTACATATACACATACATCGTCCGGAGAGTCTTATATATTCCATTGATCATTTGGCGAATGTTATGAGCGTAAGAAAAATAAAAACAAGACAAAATAGGATGTTTGAAGTAAAAAGAGAAGAGAAAAGAGAAGAAGAAAAAAATGAAGCTCTTGAGAAATTATCCGTAAGAAGGCGCGAGGGGGTCAGGGGCGGGGGGCGGCGGGGGTGTAGTTGGGGACCAAAAGTTCCTAGATGATATTAAAAATCGATTGCCCTTTTTATTTTTATTTTTATTTTTCCTCCTGACTTTCCGGTTCTGTTTTTACAGATTATAGAAAAAAATTTTTTTTTAGGTTTTACTGTTTGGAAGGAAAAAAAAATTTGGGCTAAAATGTTCCGAGAGAGAAAAAAAGGGTAATCGATTTTTAAAATCTCTTTCCTCCTTGCCGCCCTCTCCCTCTCACCACCCAACAATCCGTACCAATCTCGAAATCTTTCTCTCTCGTCTACAAAAAACAAATGCATATACTCACACACACATATATATATATACATACATATATATATATATATATATATATATATATATATACACATGAATATATTCGAATAAAAAAAAAGTACATGGATTCGACAAATGATCCGAGGTAGAGTTGTGAACGACTGAACGGGAATGTTAATTAACGTTGTGTTATTGTTATTAATAATAACGTCGATGATAAAGAAACACGAATATATCTTTCGAACGTCCAAAAAGTTCGTCCCAATTGAATTATCTTTAATTATCAATCGAAATTACGGTGACTGAAAATTAAAGTCGATCGATGCATATTCAATAAAGGAATGAAGTATACATATGTGTATATATATATATATATATATATATATATATATATATATATATATATATTTCTTTTTTTTCTCTTTTCTGTTATTAATATAAAACTGGACGAACTTCGTGGACAAGCAGAACTTAAAAAAAAGGATGAGCTGATGAGATAATAAAAATAAAAAAAGATAAGAAACGACGATGCATTACAAAGACCGTCCCCTTTTCTCCTGTAGGCTTCAGAATATTGATGATAGGGAAGGAAGGAGAATAGGAAAAAAGGAAAGTAGAAATAAAATAGAAAGAAATAAAGATAGATAGAGAGAGAGAGGGGGGGGTGGTAAAAGAAAAAGGAAAAAAAGAACTATCGAACTATAAAACGGAAAAGCAGAAAGATGTTCGTCTTTTAGCCTGGAGTGGGTGGGGTCTTGTGTCAGTGAATATTAAAGTTGTACTGCTTACGGCTGGACGTAATACGGAGCCACCGGGTAACGGCCAGTGGTTCAGGATGACAGTTCGACCAAGTGATATCACCGAAATTAGGATAAGGCGTTGAAGTAGTAGTAGCCTCGAGTTGTATAGACGTAGAATAATCCTGCCTGCTGTGTTGTTGATAATCCTGTTTGCTCCTTTTGCTCGATGATCTCGTACCTGGTAACGGGCTCGTACGATTACCGCCATGATTGAATCTTTTACCATTTATCGGTGCGACGTTACGTTGTTCGAGTTGATCGACGACGGGCTCGAAAATATTCAAGGTAGGCATTGAGGATGCTTGTTGTTGAAGCTGCCGATGATATGAACTCCTTGACAATGGCGAAAGTAAGAGATTGCTCGAACGTAATGACGACAACGTTTTGTCGTCCTTGAAAGCGGCGGAATATATACTGCCGATCGGATCGTCCGGATCTACTACGTCGAGAGAATTATCAGGATCGACTACCAAGGAGGCGGCCGTAATGGCGCTCGAATTGTGCGGAGACGTTGCGGTCGAAGTTGCCGTCGGCACCGTCGATGAAGTTATTATCGTTTGGGTTGACGCGATCGGCGTTGACGCGGTCGTCGGTGTACCACCGGTTCCCGTAGGTGATTGTGGTACGTCGTTGGATACCACTGTCATCATCGGTGAGACCATCATCGAGGATAATGTCGTAGTCGACAACGCCGAGGCCGCTGCTGCAGCTGCCGCCGCTGTCGACGACGTCGTCGTTGGTACTGGCGAGGAGGCAGTTTGTATCAAGGTGGCCACCGTTGAATCCTGCTGTTGATTCGTTGGCAACGGCGAGAGCGACGGCAGGACAACCGATATTGGACCCATCATCATCGAACCCGTAGAAGATTGCGCGGTCGTCTGCGAACCTGACGTTGACGCGCTTGCCGCTTCGACCAAGGACGACTCCAGGCTCCGTAGTTCCTCGTTACCGAACTCCTCTTCGAGCTTCGTCTAAAAAAGATAAGCGTTGACGACTCGAAATAAGAATCGTAGGGCCCAGTAGGAGGATGTTTGGCGTTAAAGTGCCCAAAAGAAACCATGCCTTACAGGTTTAGTGGAGCCATGCGGGGCCAGACACCGATAAAGCAAATCAACAGCCTGTAATAACAAAAACAGAAAACAAGTATCAACCGACACACCCTCCTCGAACTTTCTTTTTTTTTCGCTAACTTTCTTTTTTTCCCCCCCTTTCTCCTTTCTTTCTTTCTCTTCTCTCTCTCTCTCTCTCTCTCTCTCTCTCTCTCTCTCTCTCTCTCTCTCTCTCTCTCTCTCTCTCTCTCTCTCTCTCTCTCTCTCTCTCTTTTTCCTTCCTTCTTTTTTTTCTTCGCTTTTCTTTTCTTTCTTGCTTTCTTTCTTTTTTTTTCTTTTTCTCTTTTTGTTTCTTTTTTTTATTATTTCCTTCTTTTCTTTTATTCTCTTTTCTTTCCCTTCTCCGCTAACTTTTCTGTTTTGTTTTCATACGTACGTTTTTTTTTCTTTACGTTTTGAGATACATACTTCCCGACCGAGTATATGAATTTTATAATAATAATTAAAAATAAAAAAAAGAAACAAAAAGAGAAATAAACAACAATAACAATAAAAATAATAATAATAATAATAATACACCCCCTTCTACTGGCCATTAACAAGAAGAAGAAACGAACGAAAGCCCCAAGGGACAGAAAAACGTTCTAAATTTCTAAAAAAGCTTATGGACCTCCACAATCCTAAAACTATATAATATATAATATAAAGATATATATATATATATAAACATAAATAAATAAATATATTTATTTATTTATATACTTTAAAATCGAAACATAGAGACACGAAAATCTTCATCCGTTGGGAAGAAAAAAAAAGAAAAAAAAAAAAAAAAAAAAAAAGAACTTACGTCTCTATGTCCGTTATCCTACTTTCAGCATTTGTCTTGCGTCGTGTAACGTAATTTGTAATTCCTAAGATGAACAGAAATGGAAGTTTTAAAGCGTTCGACTGGTCGAATAGACGGCACGAATATGATATGGAAATTGATATTTAGCAAAAGAAGCAATTTTCTTTAAGAACAAACCATTAAAAGACGTAGAAGAAGAAGAAGGAGAAGAATGATCGAACGAGTCGCAGTTTCTATATCGGAAAAGATTCAGTTTCACCAAGTCGAGAACATGCTTGCTAAAAGCCACTTGAGAGTCCGAGAAAACTAACTATTATCACTGATGATTCCCTTGAAAGGTACATATGTATACATAAAAAAAAAAAATAAAAAAAAAACAGAAACAAAAAGAAAAGAAAGTTTACCTCCAATAAAAACTTTCATTTCTATAGAAAAAAATAAATAAATAAATAAATAAATAAAATAAAAGTAAAAAAAAAAAAATAAAACGTGTGTTTACAAAATAACCATCACAAATAATAGTCACACGACGCGACTTACTTGGGCATAGAATAATAATAAAAAATAAACAATTAAAAAAACAAAATGTGTAACACACACGCACACATATATATATATACATACACACATATATACATATATACATATATATGTATATGAAAAAAAAATTAAGAAAAAAAATAAAAGAAAAGAAATTTACAGTAATACTAATCTTGTATCGATAAGATTAGACTCGTGTTCTTACCTTTGGCAGTGGATAGGTGTCTGGCAATGATAATACAGGTGGCGAACTCGGTGCTTCGGAATCAACATTTGTGGTAGAAGCAATTGTTGTCAATGACGTTGGATTGACCGACGGTGACGACAATGAAACGACCGTACCAGTTACTGACAATTTCGTTGACCTCGCATTACTCGGCAATTCCTTGGCCGCTCTATGCTCCGCGAGTAATTTGTCGAACGTTTTGCTTCTACCAATGACGGTACGCCGTAATGATACTGTATGGGCTTTGCATGTTAGTGACCTCGTACACGGTTTCCCCGTTTCCTCGTTAAATACCCCACAATGTCGATCAGGATCGTATTCGCGGTCTTTGAGAAGCGAACGATCGGTTTTAAGCCTCTTTCGTCTGGTTTGCCCACTTGTACCAGGACTTTTAACTGGACTCGACGATGCCACTGAACCACTACTTGTACTTGTGGTAGCCGTTTGTACGGCTTGTAATGTCGTTTCTAATGGTGATCTTGGTGACGATGAAACTGGTAACGACGTTGATGAATTACTATTAGGTTTTTGTTGCTGTTGCTGCTGCTGCTGTTGTTGTTGTTGTTGTTGTTGTTGCTGCTGCTGCTGTTGTTGTTGCTGCTGTTGCTGCTGTTGCTCTGTCGACGAAGTTCGTTTAACTGACGTATGAATCACTTTGGTACCACTCGAGTTTTGTGCTGACGCCGGTTGCGTCTTCTTTAATTTGGATACTTTGCAATATGGCGTCTTTACTGTGGATTTCGTTGTGGGTACAGATGGGGGTGGAAAATTGGCTGTACCGCTGGGATGTCGACTCTCTGTAATATGTTATCCAATCTTTATGTTAACTGTCGTCAATAAAGATAAAGATTGTACGTTTTATACAAAAGAATCGACACACACCCATATGCTGAATAAGAGCTTGTGGTTTTACTATGGCGTTGCATATCTCACAGACCACTCCATAAAAAGTATCTCTTTCTGGACAGAATCCATACAGATCGATGTCTGAAAAGGAATTATTTTTGTTAGAAAACATTTGATAAATATTAAATTTTTCCAAAAGATAATTAATTTATTTACCTTCTGCAGAAAGACGAGTGACTGTACTCGCCGGTTTTGCTTCTGATTCTTCATCGCCTGAAACGTACGGCCCCAATGCATTAGTTGGATAATGAATCATTATTCAGAAAATTACTCAATGAAATTGAAATTAAATTCAATTTTATACTCCATAAAATTATATGAATTTATAACACGATTTTAATTCAACGAAGATAATTAATAAAGAAGTTGTTCAAAGAAAACTCTCTCACGTTTCCTATTTATGTATAATTGTGAATATCTATGAATAGATAATATCATACAATCTAATAAAAACTAATAACACCTTTTCATCTCTCATATCTGGCAAAAAATTACATTAGTCTAATTAACACAATAATTTAATAAACATAAAATGATGGAGAAAGTTAAAACTAATGCGTCATCTTGAATTATAAGCAGACGCCTTTACAATTACATAATTATGAAACAATAAGCAGTTCGAAAAGAAAAAAACAATCGACGATAAAGAACAATGTGCTTTAATCTCGATGAAATTATTGGGAAAAGCGTTACTAATGAAAACAATAATAATAAGTAAATATACAAATAGGTAAATAATAACAACAGTAATAATAACTAAATAAATAAAGGAGAAATTCAAAGAGAAAAAGGATCAACAAGAAGATGAGAAGTTTAATAAGAAAAGAGGAGCAGCGGAGGAAAATGAGGTGGAGGTGGAGGAGGAGGAGGAGGAGGAGACGGAGGAGGAAAAGAAAAAATAGGAAGGAGGAGTTTAAGGGGGAAAAAAAGAAGAAGGCGCTGAAGGAAAGTGAGGTTAGGTCGTTGAAACGAAACTTTGTGAAAGATTCGAAGTTCTTTCGCTCGACGAAAATGTCAGATATTTTTTCTCTAAGAAATAAAATAAAATAAACTAACTTAATGGTTTATCCCTTCCGATTCTTTCGATCCAGTTGGACCAGGGTTGGCCGTGAAAAAACGTTGGACTGTCACTTCCCGACATTGCCAGTGGCGCTCGCGTTGTCAATGAAACACGATGCGTTCTCTCACGAGTATATAGAGCAAAACGGTAACGTTGTTTTTCGGAATGTTCCGCGTTCTCGGATTGTCAGGTACGAAGTGGCTGTCTCAATAATCGTTCTTCTTTTTTTCGTTTCACCGTTTTCCTCGTACGCCGGTGAAACGCGTTCATTGGGCACCCTATAGTACGATAAAACACTGTCTGTCTTTCTCTATCTCTTTCTTTTACAATCTCCCTCTTTCTCTCTCTCCCTCACTCTCTCCCTCTATCTTTTCTTCTCTCACAATTCTTGAAAGAAATATAGGATGAAATATGCGAACGACATCACGTACGTTCTTTTAACATTTTATTAACAAATTATTATATTAATCCTTTTCTCTAGCGTTTTGCCAACGCTATAAGCAGGGTAACACAAACAAACGCTTCTCCGCATGTGCTGCCGATAAGCTACGGCTAATATGGACTAACTAAATGTGAGGATTGGTCGGCTTCATTGGGACGGAAGATGGCGCACGATTTATCCCACGAGCGCGAATCTTATCGACCAATCGCGTGCCCTCGGTCGACCGTCTGAATGTTTCGAACATTTCCATTGGTAACATCGATCGTTCTTTTTGATAGAGTGGGGAAAATTCGAATGCAAATGTTATTTCTTTTTCTTTTTCATATTTCTCTTTTATTTATTCATAATAAAAAATTTATGAATTCTTTTTTTTATTCCTTTATTCTATTTTATATTTCAAACATCGATATCGTTTATATTTCGACGCACGGTTGAAACATCAATGATGTATCGTCTATATTTCGACACACGGTTGAAACATCAATGATGTATCGTTTATAAAAGAAAAAAAAAATTACTTTTTTTCCAGACAACAAAAAAATGTTTTTTTTTTCTTTCTTTTTACATTAATACAACAATTATGAGATATGAGAGAGATTGTGAACGAAATATCGAAATGATAAATTCTCCGTGGATCTATCGATCGAATATGAGGCAGTACTTTTTCGAAACAAAAAAAACAACAAAAGAAATACATTGAAGTTTGACTAGCACGGAAACAGATTCGTAAGTATTATATAAAAGAAAAGTACAGTCTAGTTGTCATTTTAATTATAAAATGACCTGCTTTGACTTTGTTGTTGTTATTGTTGTTGTGATTGCTGAGTCACTTGAGCAGTATTAATTGGACCGCCTCGATGTGCTTGAATTTGTTGCCAGTTGATGAACCAAAATGGTTGTTTTTCTCTAGGCCACGTTTTAATTCTATTAATAAGATCGACGTCGCCTAACGCATCGACTGGTAAATCGATTGGTACTCTAATTGTCGTAGGATTTCCATTATTAACGTCGATTCGATTCCCAATACTGCCTGTTGCACCTGATGCTGGTGCTGCAGCTGTTTCAATGTATTGAGGAATTACTACGGGATAACGGTTACTAGAACCTGCGTATGGTGGCCTTTGGGAATAAGCAAGGCATGCCATTGCGCTTATAAGTACTACGTATTTAATCTGAAAATAGAAAATGTTCCATTCTTCGTATAAAATTAAAAAAAAAAACAAACAAACAAATATGTGTGTGTTTAAGATGAAATATTATAAATTTGCGAACTGGTTATTAAAACTAATTTACACTAATAAATAAATAATACTTTTTTTATAAAATATATATATATATATAGTATATAGTATATTTTAGTATATTTAGTATTTGTTACTCAAAAATTATCAAAGAAAAAAGAAAAGACGATAAATTTTTTATCGCTATTAAAATTTATTTCTATAATAAATCTCTCTCTCTCTCTCTCTCTCTCTCTCTCTCTCTCTCTCTCTCTCTCTCTCTCTCTCTCTCTCTCTTTTTCTTTCTTATATTGATTTCTAATATGAAAATTTGAAATAATTTATATTTAACTAAAGAACAAATTGCGCTACATTTTCTTCGCTAAAGACTGATCACAACAGCTTAATAATATCACAAAATATAATATATATACAAATATCACATAATATTATGTATATAACATGTTGACCCCATCTCTTTTGATGATAAGAATGTAATGATAATAAATCTCACAAAATTAATGATCAGACGAGCGAGAGAGAGAGAGAGAGAGAGAGAGAGAGAGAGAGAGAGAGAGAGAGAGAGAGAGAAAGAAAAGAAGAAAGAGAAAGAAAAATTTTTGAAGTGTACTCACCATAATGCAGTTGAGAAGAGAAAGAGATAGAGAAAAAAATTAGATTAGAAGATACGAATGGAATGTCAAGGATAAAAATCTCGTATCTCGAACGGACCTTTCCACTTCACAGTTTAAAACGTTATGACGGCATTGGGTGATGTTCTTCTCGTATATAAATTGCCACTGGCTTCCACATTTCCCCTCCACCCCACCCCTTACCACTTTTTATCACCGAGTGCAACGAAAGATACATAACTTCGACTCATGGGGAAGTTCGTTGCAACTTCCCGCGGTTGATTAGAGAAATAAAGAGAGAGAGAGAGAGAGAGAGAGAGAGAGAGAGAGAGAGAGAAAATATGGATATAAAATAAAGGGTGAATCAAATTATTCGAATGATAAAAAAATTTTACAACGATAATACTTACTACGTCCCATTTTTGCGATAAGAAAAATCGAACGGACGCGCATCGGTGATAAATACTTAAAGCGTCCTGTGACGCGTAACTATTAGTATAGTTTTAAAGTATTAAATATAAATTGAAAAAGGAACGAGGAGTTGATTTTTCTTTTTCATTTTTTTTTCTTTTCGAAGTTTTCGTAAGATAAAAAATTACGTAGGACTTATGTTTTTATTTGAAAAAAAAAAAAAAAGAAAAGAAAAAAAGAAAACAAGAAAGAAAAAAGGAAGGCCTTTAAGAGCGATTAAACGATGAATGTTAGGAATGAAGGAAAAATTAAAATTGAAAATGAAAAGGAAATAGAGAGATCCATCAATTCCCAGGCACAAAACAATGTGATTTTCTATGTCTATCGTTAAGGACATTAGACGTCCACGTTCAATTACATCGTTGTTTTTCTTTTTCTGCGGTTCGTAAATGAAACGTTGTTTTCACGCTCGTATGTATGTACATATATAAATTATTGAAAGACGAAACTTGTGGTTTTCCATTGAAAATCATGGAGTAATGAAATTTTTTTTTTTCGTATTGTTTTTTTTTTTGCTTTTTTCCTCACGAATTATTGTCACTCGCTTAAATTCTTCAAACATATATATATATATATATATATATTTCTAATATAATTCTAATATAAATATAAGTTCTAACATTCGTCTGTAATACATACACTTCTCTAATATACTTCTATAATATATATACTTCTCTAAAATATGTATTTCCCTGAAATATATATTTCGACTTTTCTTCATATATGTATGTATCTACATACATAGATGAATATATATATATATATATATATATATATATATATATATATATATATTTATAAGGAAAATAATAATTTATAATCGTGAACTTGACTTTCACTCCTATTTATGACCTTCTCATAATCTTTCGTCAATAATAACAACGAACTCGTTTTCTTATTGACATAAACATATTGTGCAACGCTCGCGTCCGCGCGTGCGTACACACAAACACGCATATTTCGCGAACGAGTTAAAATAACAGACGAAAACGAAACGTTTCAACTATTCCCCAACAGACGAAATGCAAGTTTGTTTTGCCGGTTGGCCTCAGAACGGTACAAAGAGGTTTTATTTCCCAACTGTCCTGTATATTCATGCAGTAAAAATCAAATATAATGAAAGTAAAAAAATAAGAAGAAGAGAAAGCACGCGTACACATATACGTACATACATACGTATTTTCTCCCTCTCTCTCTCTCGCTAAATACATATCACAGTTTGGTGTTTAAAGATCGCGTGGTCGAAAATTAGGACGCTTTCGAAGATAATATATTTATACTTTCGTTGTACTAAATCCTTTATACTCTCGTTTTGATCTTTATCTAATTCTTTTTTCTTTTTTTATGATCCAGAGAGATCGTCGGCCACAATTTCTTATAAAAAATGATTCGTATATGAGGGAAAAGGAAGAAAGATTAATTTATATAAGATCTTTATGTTGTCACAGTTAAATGAAATTTGTATTCTATTTCCTTAATATTAATTATTATACAAGATTATTTAATTCGAACATATAAAGTAATCAAATTTAATTATTCTTATGTCCCTTGTATACGAAAGGAAAAAAAGATTAATATATATACATATATATATATATATATATATATATATATACACATATATATCATATTATTTAAATTACAAAATAATAATACTATATAAAAAAAATGAGTTCTGTATAGAATTAATTTGCAATTAATTATATATAATAAAATTTCACGATCTTTATATAACGTAATAATATAATAAATGAAAATCAATGAAACGTAATAAAATATTTTGTCCATTGTATTTTAACCAATTATACGAATTTGATTTGATCACAGAAATAAAGGAACATCTCATTTTAATTTCGTATATACATGCTTATGCATATATGTATATATACGTTCTGTAACAATAAGAATAAAGTAACATTTTTAAGCGAGTAGTCATTCGCGCGAACGGAAATACCAGAAGGTCGAGCGATGCAGAGAGAGAAAGAAAAAAGGAAGAAGAGAAAAAAAAGTAAAAAGAAAAAAAAAAGAAGAAGATAAAAGAAAAAGAAGAAACAAAAAGAAATCTTTTCTCACGTCTCTCACGTGTAAAATAATCCAACCGCGATTCTTAGTCCTGTCACTGAGAAGAGCTCGAATTAGTAGAAAAAAAAAAAAAAAAGAAAAAGAATCGTATGTTTTTGAAACATAGGTAATCAAAAAAAAAAAAGCGAAAATCGTGTCATGGGCGTGTTAACGTATTAAATCATGTTCTTACGTTTACAAAATCAATAACTAAAATTCCCGATAGATCGATGTTCCATTGTATATGATTCTCAAATGGGTTGAACGGGTTTTTCCCGATGACTTAAAATGTTTTCTCTTTTTTTTCTAACTTTATTTTATGGGTTAAGGATCTCTCATAATTATTATAGTTATTCTTATTCAAATTGCGAAACTTGATATCTACTTCATAGTAATCTTTTTTTTCCTCTCTCTCTCTCTCTCTCTTTCACTAGTTTGTTTCTCTAAATTATATGTGCGTATCATTTTTGAAAATAATTGTCGAAAGGAAAAGAGATAAAAGAATAAAAGAAAGAAAGAGAGAAAGAGAGACAGAGAGAGAGAGAGAGAGAGAGAGATAAACATTGATAGCAATTCTTGAATAAAAAAGTCAAAGTTGATGTAAGAACTCGAATGATTATTTCTTTCTTTGCATTCTTCGAAATAACAACGAAAAAGATAGATATCTTGTGTGAATAAAAAAAATGTGTACGTATGAAAGTGATAGATAGATAGATAGATAGATAGAGAGAGAGAGAGAGAGAAAGAGAGAGAGAGAGAGAGAGAGAGAGAGAAAATACTAAGTACGTAGTTAACAGACAATCTCTATAAGTAATTTCTAGTGTGACTATGTATATTGATAAGACAATGTACTCTGTTTTATGAGTCGACTATATTCTTATCTAAACGTATAACCCGTTTTCCCAATGCGTTCATAATATTTTTATTTATTTATTTATCTTTTCTTCTTTTTTCTTGTTAATTAATAATTAGCAGAAGATGATAGGGTATTTATCGAATTGATATTTGTAACTTTGTGTGTTTTAATTTTCGAATATTTGTAATAAATTATAAATTATCTTATATAATTTTAGATAATTGTTTAAAAAATATATAAATAATAAAAACGTACAAAATGAGATAGAGCGAAGCTTTACAAAGGAAGGAAATACGAGTTATCGATACTTGACGAAAAACCTGTTTCATTTGCTTCGAGAAAGAAAAAAAAAAAAAAGAGAGAAAGACTTACCGACATTTAATTATCATTTTTCATTATTTCGAATGTAATGGAAAATTGAATGTAAAGAGAAGTGAGAAAAAAAAATGAACTTAACGAAAGGAATCCACGAATCCGTGATTTATAATGACGATAGAAAATTTCTCGGTATAAAAGGAAAATGCTTTACGAATAAATTATCAATTGAATAAATATTACAAAGTCATTAAAGAACAACGGTCAATGAGTGCTTATAAACAAGCAATCGGAACATGCATTACGTAGTTACTTTCTCTATATTTGACATAAGACGACTAAGCTGATTTATAATATGAGAAAATAAATAAGTAAAACAATGTAAACTCTATTGATGTTCCAATAGTCTCGAGTTCGATTAATAATATTGATAATAATAATAAAGAAGAAGAAGAAGAAGAAAAGAATAAACAAATATTCTTGTATAACCGGTTGCATATTACAAGGCGTATGTACGTTCTTATAAAGGATTGCCTATTGCAAGGCGTACCCAAATCTCGTATATGAATGGTTGCATATTGCGAGGCTTAAAGAGCCCCGTTGTAAAAGTAATTGCATACTTTAAGGCGTAAGAACAAAATTTCTCACGATCATTCCCTCTATAAAGTACGCTTATTCGAAAAATGTTTAAAATCATCAAACCTTTCTCATAAAACAAAATATTATTTGACATAATGATTTCACAATAGCGTTTACGCGTTAGATCAAAACTGTCGATATCCGCGAATCTACGAGTTATGACCTTGAACGAGACTCAGTTGCAATGAGGTGCCACTAGCAACAGCAAACTGTTGACATAATTTTCCGTTTAATATAGTAGAAGGTAATTGGTTATAATACCTGAATGTAGTGTGCATAGAATATTTGAATCAAGGTCATCACGATTACTTCGTTGCATCGAGCCTTCGGTCAAGTGTACTCGATGATCTATGAAACAGAGAGAGAGAGAGAGAGAGAGAGAGAGAGAGAGAGAGAGACACGTGATAAATCTTACTACGTCGATTCGAATCAATCTTCGACACGCGTGCTGATTATTATTATTATTATTATTATTATTATTATTTTGTTTTTTATTAGCACGAACGCGTCATTAATCGATCGATTAGTATTTCCTGAATTATTTCCTTCGACGTTGAAAATAATCATCTGGATTTTAAAAATAAGATACGAATGTTGTGTATTAACGTTAAATAAGAAATAACTATAAAAATGCATACATATATACATGGTTCTTCTTTTCCTTTTTTTTTTATGTCAAAATAATAATGAAAATTCTAAAAATTATATGTGCGTTCGTTTATCAAAAGGTAAAAGAATAAGCATTATTATTTAAACGATATTAGCGATGCACTTGATTGGATTAAATTGTGAGATACTGTGAAGCTATCTATACCATATGCCGAGTATATAAAAGGAACATGTTGAGCAATACAGACGTTATTTATAGACAGTACCGCCATGAACTTCATTCTGATACCGTTTTTCCTAGGTCGGTAAGGTCCAAAATCCAATTAATTATTTCTAACACTTAAATATCTCCTATCGTTTGTTTGATGCAAAAGAAAAAAGAATACAAGAGAAAAGAAATAGAAAAAAAGATAGAAAAAATGTCAACGATATACGTATGCATATATATATATGTATGTATATTATATATGTATATAAATATTTTCAGCAATCAATTTGATAACCAACGACGATGCTTGGTACAACGGACCGGAGTACTCATTTTCTGTACACTGGAGCATAATCTCGGATCTCGAAAAAGAAAAAGGTCGTTACTTGGGTAAAGCTTTACTGATGACACTGAAATGTCTACCGGGAGAAGTCGATAATTTGATTTGCCATTTCGAGGATGTCAAGATCGGTAAATGGTCGTCGAAAAAGTTTGATCGTGAAGGAGCGTTACCAGCAAGGAACATTACCTACGAAAGATTTGACTTCAGTGTTAATAATTTCGTTATCGGGTTTCATCAAGATGGGATCGATAATTATGTTGTAGAAAAGGATGACAGGCTCGTTAATCAGATATTAATCGACATGTTTCGAACGATCGTTAATCAACTTAACATTGGCGTCAATTTAGATCGAAAGGATGATAATTTTCAAGAGAAACAGATCTTTTTTATGGGTGAGTGCCCGGCCAATTACAAGATATTTCGATCGAAGGTTAATAATCATTGCGATAATAAAAAATTCGATTTGGAGTTACTGAACGATTTAAAATTGAATGACGACGAGGTTATACGAATCAAGAGACAAATTGTTCTGGATCAATGCGTTCCAACTGATCTATATTATTTCATTGGAAGGGATATTCACAGTACTATTTTTGAAAACACCACGGATCGTTTGGTAAGAATTTTCATCTAAATCGATTAGTTTAAATTTATTTCATTTCTTTTTTTCTTTCTTCTTTTTCTTTTTTTTTGTGATGGAAAATCAATATCGGAATGAATGATTTATTTTTTGACGTCTATCGATCAATCTGACAGATAGCAAAAAGAAATTATTTTTATTTGCCCCATCGTCGATTTAATTTGCTCGATATGATGTTTCATGTTTAATTGTACAATAATTATTATAATTTTGACAGTATTTGTTTAACGCACGAAATTATTTTTACTTTTCTCTTTTATTAATAATTTATTTTACTACTTATCGTTAATAAATTATAATTATTATTTCTAAGTATCACAAAAGAAAAACAACTTTTCATTCGACAACGTTAGGCTTAAAAAATAATTATGATTTTGTTGATTGTAAAGCAAAGAGAAAAAAAAGGAGATCAAAAAATTATGATTGATTCAAATTATAATTAATTTTAAATAGAATACATTTTTCAGTTATCATCGGAGAGTAACACGAGGATTTCTAAAAATTGTTTCACCACCGAGACATTAAATATCGTTGAAATATACGATCTAGAGTACAAGAAACTCGGTAATGTTCTGGATCATATATATTTATCGCTTGATTCAATCCATCCGGCCCAAGGTAGTTCAAAATGGTTACACAATCCGAAGTCCATCGATGTCATCGTGAAAACTCGATCGATTTACAAGACAAATTAATATTTGTCAAATATATTATCCTGTGATATTAAAAAAAAAAAAAAGGAAATATCAGTAAGATATATGTATATATAGGAAATATATGATACTATCGAATTGTTTCTAAAAAAAGAAAATGAATAAGAGAATAATGATGGTGAAACGTTTTGAGATATAGAAGAAAAAAGGATTAATTGAAAAAAAAAAATATCTTCGATACAAAAAATAACGATTATTTCGATAATCGAGAACTTGATATTACTATAAGTATGATTTTATTCTACGTTAAAGTCCAAGTTACGTATCCAAGGAGAGAGAGCTCAAACCCCAACGACCATGATTTATTGATTTCACGAAGTCACCTCCGAAACCACTGACATGGAAATCAAAACGCAGGGAGAGAGAGAGTGAGAGAGAGAGAGGGAGAGAGAGTAAGAAAGAGAAAGAGAGAAAGAGAGAGAGAGAGAGAGAGAGAGAGAGAGAGAGAGAGAGAGAGAGAGAGAGAGAGAGAGAGAGAGAGAGAGAGAGATTAAATCCATCTACGCACAATATAATTCATATTACAAATTATTTCTAATGGATATAAAAGCAAAAGAAAAATTAACCAAAATTAATATGAATCAACTGTGAAAACAATTAATAAATAAATAATAATTCTCAACGATTGTATGACAAATAAATATAACTTATAAATTAATAAGATTGTATAATTAAATTAGTAAAAATTTGATCTACGATATAGCCTGAATATTAGAAATAATTTCTAATTTGTATTCCGTATATAAAAGGATAGAAAAAAAAGAATAGTAAAACAAATCAACTAAAAACACTATCGGTTAACTCTGAAGAAGAAAATAAATAAAGAAATAAAACAATAATAATTTTTCATGCGATAAAGAGAAAATTAACAAAAAGTTAATGTAATTAAAACTCTGAAAAAAAAAGGATAGCAAGAAATAAATAGAAAAGGAAAGATGATTTAACGATTAGTTAATAGATAAATGTGACTGATAAGGATGTGTGTGTTTTAGTACGATGAAATTTCGACAGCATTCTGTTAAATTATGAGATTGTCGATGATTACATATTATCAACTTGGCTTTCTAGGAAGAGAGAGCGAGAGAGAAAGAGAGAGAGAGAGAAATATAGGGTTAATTAAATGACAGCGCGTTAAGGGGTCAACAGGGTAGATTGTCGGTGATAGGTATAAGAGGAGCGAACGAGATGAGCTTAAATGCAGTCGCACGGTGTACGTCACCATGATTATCTTGTTGCTAATACCATTTTTTCTAGGTAAGTTTTAACAAACTCCCATTATTATCGAAAAAGTCTCATTAGAATGATAGATATTTCATAGATTTTTTGTTTTTGTTTGTTTTATATAATTGTTATTTAAAAAGAAAATTCATATAATGTTACGTAATAAGATTATATGATATATATATATATATATATATATATATATATATATATATATATATATATAAAGAAAAAAAAGAATTTTCATTTAATTTGTATATATTTTTTATTATATTTCATACGAAAAATATTATAAGATTATATATAGTATTGACAGTATAATAAAGATTCCTTTTGTTTATATATATATATTTATAAATCTAATGATAATGAATCTTTGTTTCCATTAATAAAATCTGAATAATAATAACTCTTTATAACGTATGTTTACTTTATTAAATTGGCCTTCAAATTCGTATAAATATAAACGACACGAAATATATAACTTCAAATCCAAAATTCAATATATATAATATTAAATTGCACCACGCCGAGTCGATCCCACGTGTGTGTGTGTGTGTGTGTGTGTGTTTTCTTTTCAATTTAATTTTCATTGTTGTTTCACATTTCATTGTTTAATTTTTGTTCTTTTTTTTATTTTCCAAGGGACCCGACTTTTGGTCGACGTCGGAACGCTTCTAGAAGGACCCGAATACACTTATCACGTTGAAATCGTTACCGTGAAGAAGGCTGGCGGCCATCCATGTGCAGGCGAAGACGTTAAAGCATTCGACGCGGTCAGTACATTGAAATGTCGTCCACGGGTTCCCGATACGTTGAATTGTCGTTTCGAAGCGGCAAAAATGCAAATTTACGAGGAAGGCTTGTACGAGTTGGCACGTGAAACGGTTGAAGATCTTTGGATGGATGACGAGCCCTTCGAGATTGAATTCGACAAAAATGGAATTACAAAGTTGATCGTTACCAAAAATATGGAACCATGGACGATCGACATGATACGATCTATAGTTAATCAATTGAACTTCGGCGCTGATATCAGAAACAAACAGGATGGAATATTCACGACAATGGAGAGATCGTTTCTGGGCGAATGTGAAGCCAAAATCGAGCTGCATCATGGATTGTCCTTCGACAATCGATGGGAGGATAACAATTTTGAGATAATACCGATGGAAGGAATACAAAAACTTCCGACGCAATTCTTTGACATCGAAAAGAGAAGGAACCTCAATGACTGTGATCATGGTGTATATTTTTTTGCGAGCAAATCTGCGTATACTAATATGTCTCATGACGTCAACACAACCATAGTAAGCGATCGTAATTTCTATATATATATATATATATCTTTATTAAATTTCTTTTCCTTTTTATAATATAACAAATAAAATCAATTCTTATTTATTAATTTATATATATATATATATATATATATATATATATTTTTTTTTTTCTTACATTTCATACGAAAACAATTATTTAATCTAATGATAATGAGCCTTATAAAATTTTTTGTACAGTTACTACGATTGGTTCTTAACGATATACATATGTATATATGATTTTTTTTTATCGGAAAAATTTGTCGTTGCAGAAATCATCGATGAGCCACATATACATATCGGATTCCAACTTTACTTCTTACACGATCAATGAGTTCCTGGTAACTAGTAAGGATCAAACAAGGAATTTCACGCTCCACGAGAAGATTAAATTAAGTTTGGAAACGATAACGGCACCGATAAACGATATACCTGCGATCCCCAAAGCCAAATCGGTTAGATTTAGGATACGAGGTCGTAATCAAAATATGAACGAAGAGGAGGAGGATGAGAAGGAGAGGAGGGGACAGAAGAAGAGAATAGTGAAAACATTTATCAAGGAATTCGCTGAAAATCGATAAACTAACCGAGAACACGAATATCGAATTAATTGTTAATTAATCTTGACGACTTATTCGATTGATTTTTATTAAAATAGAAAAAGAATGTAATCTGATAAAATAAACGTATGATTATATTTGCTATCGACACCCGTTAATAAATCATTTTGACAAATATATCGATTTAAGGAACTAATTAAAATATTCCGAATCATTAGATCGTATCTAACGGATGCGATCATGTCGAATATCTCGATTTAGTGAAGTGTACTTAGATATTTATCAGAATTTAAAGCCGACTGATTGCGCGAGTCGGAAAATAATATACGCTATTACGCCTCCGATCAATATGCCAGACGTTAGGGGAGCCAGGATCACGATCTAAGCGGAAACGGCTAGTTAATGAAATTGTATTCAATTTGTTTTATCGGTTAATCTGTCTTATAAAAAGAAGATCATTCAGAGGATGTTTCAGTCAGTCGAGTGATAACAGTGAGGATGTTGGTGACTGTCATACCATTTCTTTTAGGTATGTATTGTATATGCATGTTGATTGAACAGGAAATATATATATATATATACGTAGATAGTAGATATGTGTGCGTGAGTGCGTGCGTGCGCATGCGCGTGTGTATGCGCGTGTGTATGAAATTGTAAATATTAATTGACAAATTCAAAAACTAAATATTATATTTTATTCTATTATATATATATTTACATATATATATATATATATATATATATATATATATATTATATTATATATATATATATATGATCTTATTATAAAACTTCTTCTTTCATATATAATTATGATAATTAATATTACTAAAGAAAAATATAATAATTATTCTTTTCCTAATAATCAATCAATTTTTTTTTTTTACGACAAATAAAAATACTAATCCATAATATAAATCCATATACGAAATAACGGATACCATAATTATATATTTTCAGCTGCTCGAATAACTCCAAAATATTCACCATTAAACTATTATTGGCAATATGACGCAGATATGACCTTTAACGTTCTTGTAGAACAATCTCGATCTGATATCGATCCAGGAAATTTGACTTATTGTTCAACAATTTCGGCCGACCTTAAATGTCGCGTTAAAGATACCGAATCTCTCAGCTGTTATTTTCTAGATCCTATTTCGACCCTTTCAATGATTAACAGCGACTCAACATGCGAATGGTCAAGAAATTCTTCAATCGCTGTTATCGATATTCCCTTCGATCATGAACCATTCGAAATAAGATACAATTCTGATGGTATAGAGAATCTCGTTGTAAGTGAAACGATATCAAGATGGAAATTGTATGTAACGAAATTAGTTGTTAGTCACCTTCAAGTTGGCTTTGAAAGGGAAGAAGGAAAGTATCCGTTGGAAACAATGAAAATATCTAACATGGACCATTGCGAATTCGATTTAGAATACACGAGTATTCTGAATGAGTATCCTGTTACACATGTTCTAAACAATTCGGAATTGACGTTGATAGGTCCCTACGTGTTGCGAAATTTCAGACATGCACTTGATGGAAATGTTGAATTAATTATTGAAAAGAGTAGAAATTCTGAAAGCTGTCCAAGAAGGTCTATTTATTTTTTTGGATTTCCTACCAGTCATATGGATACTAGAAGAGGAACTTTAATGGACATGGTAAAAGAAATTTTTTTTCGTTAATTTAATATGTTTACTTATATATATATATATATATATATATATATATATATATATCTGTGTGTGTATGTATGTATGTATGTATGTATGTATTATGAATTAACCTTTTTTTTCTTTTTTTTCTTTGTTTTTTTTTTGTTGTTGTTAGGTGTCCTCGACCACCAGGATGGTCATAAACAAAAAAAGATTTTCCTCGGAAACGATTTCCGAAGGTGTACCAAAAACGTCGAAGAAATTAAACGGATTGTCACGTCAGAAAATTACTTTGAACTTGAGAAGTGTGAATCTCGCCGAAAATTTACCACCAACAATTTCTAATCCAACTTCCACCAGTATTTATATTAATTCTTGTTTAGATCCTTCGGATTTATTTTGTTGATCGTCTACAGATCCATCGTCGACAGATCATCATTTACAATGATCGTTAGATCAGAGAAATATTTCGTCGAAGTAGTAGATTATTTGAGGATAATGACAAATTTAAAACAATTCTACCATCGATGAAACGATAGTTGTATTAAATCAAAAATATCATGTCACTTTGACAATTGAAATTCAGACGTTATTCTCATTGTCCTTGAAAAATAACTGCCACTTTCCAAGGATAATCGTACCACGCAACCAATGCCATATCGAGTTCGTCTAGTAAACGTAATTAACGAACTTGGAATAATCCTTTAGGTTAGCTTTATTTTTACAATTACTATAATTAATAAAATCAGAATAATAATAATAACAACATTTTATTACATACGTTTACTTTATTAAATTGACGTTCGATTCGAATACAAATAAACGACATGAAATATACAACTCCAAGTCCCAAATTCAATGCATATAATATTAAATTACATCAGCCGGGCCCATCCCATGTTTTTTCTTTCAATTTAATTTTTATTATTGTTTCACATTTTATTATTTAATTTTTTTTTTGCAAGCGAGCTGAATTTCAGTCGACATCAAGTCACTTCTACGTGGTCTCAAATACACTTATCGAGTAGAAATCGTTACCTTAAAGAAAGCTGGAGGACGTTCATGTGCAGATGAAGATGTACAAGCGAAATCGATACCGTTCACCAAGGAGATATCATTTCTCATGGAAAATGTCGAAAATTGATAAACCACCCGAGAACACGAATATCGAATTAATTGTTAATTAATTTTGACGATTTATTCGATTGATTTTTATTAAAATAAAATAAAAATGCGATCTAATAAAACAAACGTACGATTATATTTGCTATCGCCGCTCTTCTATAAATTATTTTGACGAATATAAATAATATATCGATTTAAGGAACTAATTAAAATATTCCGAATCATTAGATCGTATCTAATGGATGCGATCATGTCGAATATCTCGATTTAGTGAAGTGTACTTAGATATTTATCAGAATTTACAGCTGACTGATTGCGCGAGTCGGAAAATAATATACGCTATTACGCCTCCGATCAATATGTCAGACGTTAGGGGAGCCAGGATCACGATCTAAGCGGAAACGGCTAGTTAATGAAATTGTATTCAATTTGTTTTATCGGTTAATCTGTCTTATAAAAAGAAGATCATTCAGAGGATGTTTCAGTCAGTCGAGTGATAACAGTGAGGATGTTGATGACCGTCATACCACTTCTTTTAGGTATGTATTGTATATGCATATTGATTGAACAGAAAATATCTGTGTGTCTGTGTAAAATTGTAAATATTAATTGACAAATTCAAAAATTAAATATTATATATATATATATATATGTTCTTATACATCATCTTCTTCTTTTATATATAATTATGATAATTCTTATTACTAAAGAAAAATATAATAATTATTCTTTTCATAATAATCAATAAATTTTTCTTTTTTTTTTTTACGACAAATAAAAATACTGATCCATAATATATCACCATTTACGAAATAACGGATACCATAATTATGTTTCAGCCGCACGATTAACTCCAGAATATTCTCAAGAAAACCATTATTGAAAATATGGCGGAGAAATGGCCTTTAATATTCTTATAGAACTATCTCAATCAGATGTGAAAATTCTGATCCAGGAAATTTCACTTATTGTTCAACAATTTCGGCCGACCTTAAATGTCGCGTTAAGGATACCGAATATCTAAGCTGTTATTTCCTAAATCCTAATACGACTCTTTCAACGATTAACAATAACTCAACATGCGAATGGTCATGAAAGTATCAAATTTCGATTAATAATCTCTTCGATCACGAACCATTCGAAATAAGATACAATCCTGATGGTATAGAGAATCTCGTTGTAAGTGAAACGATACCAAGATGGAAATTCTATGTAAGAAAATTCGTTGTTAGTCATCACCTTCGGGTTGTCTTTGAATTGAAAAAAAAAAGGAGAATCTCGGTATGAAACTATGAAAAAATGTCTCACCTCGATCATTGAGACTTCGATTTTCAACAGGATTCACGCTTCTCAAGATCAGAGTAATCTTCCGACTTGACAATCCGTTCGATCCTTTCGATGTTTTTGATATACATCTACAAAAATCGTTTCTGAAGAAAATCGTCCTTTGTTTATGACCATCTTGGTGGTCGAGGGCATCTATCAAAAAAAAAAAAAAATAAATAAATAAATAAATAAAAATAAAAGAAAGAGAAAAGAAAAAAGATTAATTCATAATATAAAAAAAAAAAAGAAAAAGAAACACATTAAATAAACGAGAAGAAAAATTATTTTTACCATGTCCATTACAGTTCCTTCCACGGTATCCATACGATTGGTAGGAAATCCAAAAAAAAAAAAAAAATAGATCCACTAGAAAACTTTCGATCATTCAGAATCCTTTCAATAATTATTTCGCCATTTCCTTCAAGTACCTGTCTGAAACGTCGTAACTCGTAGGAACGTCAAAACGTCAATTCCAGATTTTTTTTTTTCTTGTTGACTGAACATACTCCTGTAGCACCGTACTTTTAAACACCATAGTTTACGCAAGACTTCGAAACTCCTACTTCCTTCGCAATTTTTCTTATGGAATATCCTTCTTTGTATAATAATACGATTTTTGAGGACATTTTTATACGTAATTCACTGTTTTTTTCGTACCCATCGTGCTCTCCCAAGTATTCGAGTCGGACTGAAGTCAATAGAAATGCAAAGCGGACGCTACGATTTTATCCAACGTTCGTGCACGCTGGATTAGTGACGGAACAATGTCGTAAAATGATAACGGACCGTACCACGAAACACAGTTCGAAGAAAAACGAACACAAAAATCGTGAGAGAATGGAACAACGAAGCCTTGTAAATCGTCCACGTGGAACAGAATATAATGCAGCATTGAACTATTGGAAAAACTTGTATACATTTAAAACCAAAGAGATATTTAAATTTTGCGATTTAATGCTGTTATGAAATATTAAATATACGTTTGTAACAGGGTTCATCGAAAAATATCGACAAACAATAATAATATGTATTATATGTCACGAATTGCCTAAAATTGATAAGCGTCTAAATACCTATCGTACGGGAGTTTATGTTTTGATCCTTTCTGTTGATCGTCTATAGATCCATTGTCAACAGATCGATCCTAAAACGATCGTTAGACCAGAGAAACGTTAAGTCGAGGTATTAGATGTTTTGGAGTATAATGACGGATTTAAGACGATACTACATTCCAAGAAACGATAATTATTTCAATTCAAATATGTTGCGTCACTTTAACAATAAAAATTTTGACGTAGCCACACGATTGCCCTTGAAAAGTAAATTTTGCCAGCTTTCAAAGTTAATCGTATCACGGGACCAGTAGTATTTCGAGTTCGCCTAATAAACGTAATTAACGAACTTGGAATAATCCTTTAGGCAATGTATTTACAAAGCAATATATTTACGATTGGTCTCATCTTGTTAGAAGTTATCTTTAACAAGCTTCAGCGTTGACGATGTTTATCGGTTCCAATATATACTTAGATTTATTCAAAATTAAATAGAATTATGTAGATCGAATATGTATACATAACTACCAACAAAATATATACGTATATGTCTGTATAATAGAAGAAAAAGGATTTTAATCGTTCTACAGAAATATATATATATATATATATATATATATATATATATATATATATATATATATATATAATAATTATATCGAATCATTGTACGACTATGTAAATTACAAGATATGTATGTAAATCAAAAAAGGCTAAAAAATAATAATAACTTTTGCGAAGTTAAACATCGTGAAAATAAGTACATATGTAGATATAAATAAGATCATTTAGATAAGTCAAAAAAAAAAAAAAGAAAACTACATATATACATATATAAAAGAAAGGAAAAGAAAAATTTGAAAAATTCTGCAGAAAATTGAAAGAAAACGATAAAACGATAAATCCATGTTGTTTAAAATATTACATAGAAATGTCGTTACGACATTAGAATTATCAATTGAAATTGAATAAATTAAATAGTAATCATCGAAGAGGAAATAATTTCGATCGGATCGAAAAAAAAAAAAAGAGAGAGAAAAGAAAAAAGAAAGCTTAAAGTTCAATGTCAAATGTCTTGAATGAAATACAGATCGTATTGATATCGAGGTTTATGATGGGGGGGTGGGGGGGGGGAAGGGTGAAGATAAGAAAAGAAGGTGCTGGAAAATCCCGTCAATCTACTCTTCTCTAAAAGAGAAAGAAGGGGTTTTTAGGTTTCGGTGTCCTTGTCGAGTTGGTACGTACTAACTAAAAGACCATCGTTATAAGTGTTAACGGATACGAACGGACAGGCGCATTTCAACGCAATCCCCTACCACCAGAGAATTCTCGAACAAATACAAGCTCACCCCCATTAGGAAGGGATGTGGCAAATCCTTCAAACTCGTCTACCATAGGCAGAACGTACCACCACCCTTCAACGGCAGGTGGATGCAAGGCTAATTCCTGTGGTAGTAGGGATTGGAGTAGGGATAGAGACACAGGATTCCGAGTATTATCAAAATACTCCCACCTGTATTCCTCTCTGGGACACTTCAAACAGAACCGCTCTAGACCCGTACCTGTCTGTTGGTCGAGATTTCGTCGTCTATTTCGAACAAGTTCGAAGATAATTTATCATCGTATCAAATTTATCAGAGGTAATGCAATCCTCGATTCTTCTTCTTGTTCTGGAATGATTTCGAACCTAAAGCTAAGCTGCTGCCTTGATTATTTTTCTTTCTCGGTTCTTTTTTTTTTCCTCTTTTTTTTTTTTTTTTTTTTTTTTTTTTTTTCTTTTACGTTCGCAATCGAATTGTGATGTGAAAATAAGATTAATGGTGACGCCGATGACTGCCTGAATAATGATCTATAAAGAATCAGTGTTATTATTAATTGTCGCTCGATAATAATGTGTCAATAAAATTAGCATGAAATTTTTTATGCGTATGTGCTTGCGTGCGCATTGTGTGTGTGTGTGTATATATATATATATATACATATCTAAAATACTGAAAAAATTCATTTCGTCAATCGTCGTGTTTTTCGTGAATAATGTTCGAACAAAAATTAGCATAAAATTTGCGAATCTTTATATTTGATTATAATACATTACGGGAGAAAAGTGATCCATTAAGATCGCCTTGAATATTTGTAAAAATCAGTGTTAAAATAATCGTCATGTTTTTGATAATAATTTTCAAAATGAAATTAGCCTATCGAGATGTATTATGTCGTTCGAACAAATTAATCGACTTTTTCTTTCTAACGACTGGATAATTTCAAGAATGAAACAATTATTCTTATTCTTATTACTATTATTTATTTTTTTTTTGTTCAAGGTATGGCAAGTGAGAATAAAAAGGATAAGAAAAAAAATGTTAAGAAGGAAAGCGAAAGTAGCATCGAATTGGCATATGGAGATAACAAAAGGATAGATCAGAATAAAAAATGTTTCTTCTGTCAATGTTCGTTTTTCCTCAAACGTGTCCTGAGATTGGTGATAAGGGAATATCCTCTCTACGTGACGATCTTATTGATACGATTGCAAATATTAGAGGGATCCGTGATATTGCAAAAAAAACAAACAGTGAACTATTTGAAATTGAATAAAAATCAAAGAGGATTTTATCCGTCGCAAGACGATTTGCCATCTACTTCGAAAGGAGGTTGTAAGAAACAAGGAATGAGGAATAATCGAATTGATCGAATCGAACGGGACGATGAATCAATTCGATCGGAAAGATTTCGAAGATCTTTCGTACGTTCGTTGAGCATCGATCGACGTAACACGAGAGATGAAGACGAGAACGATTCTGGTATTAACGATTATGGTATTATCAATTCGTTTCTGTTCAGATTAGCTAAAACCCTCGATATAGAAATTCATTCATTGGAGGCATGCATCGATCACGTTATAACGAGTTACGATGAGATTCTCTTAGATATTAATTTTCAAAAATTAACCAGAGCAAGCGCTAAAAGCGAGGAAGCTATCGAGTGTATAATAATCGACATGTTCTGGCAACCGAAAGCATTGACAACGTTAGAAAAGAAAATTAGTCAACATAATAATTCGAAATACGATTCGAGCAATGACAGTTGGTTCGAAGCAGTCGATCGTGGTTGCGTTGTACCGTTTTACTCGAGCGCCCACGCTTCCTGGTTCGGTAATCCACCGACCGATCGAAGTTCCAAAAGTTTACTCAACAAGTGCGTACACGAGATCGAAGAGAATTCGTTGAACGCTTTCAGTTGGTACTTCGACGAATACTTCTATCACGATTTCGTTTACCCACGTAATAAGTGCTCGTACGAGCAATATCTTAATTGTCAAAAATTACAAAAGATTTGTAATCCGAAGGTCATAGTCGACAAAACAAACCCATTAGAACTTGGCATACCCTTTGCGCACGTTATAACGTTGAACTTTTATTCCTATCACAAATACATTAGAAATTATATGCGCGATATACATTTGTTTTCCAATTCGATCATTCGTATCGATAAGAATATCCCGTTCATCGTTAGATCCCTTAATCCGATAACTGGTACGCACATATTTCATATTGTTTATAAAAGAAACTTCTCTACCCCGCCAACTTACGAAAATCTATTCAAGGGTCTCGTTCTGTTGAGAGATGCCATGTTAAGATTGAAATTGAAGAATTTGGCAATGTGCAAAATTGGTTGCTATTGCGAACGACTTGATTTTGATAAAGTCATTAGAATGACGGAGTTTGTTTTTCTCAATACCGATATAAATGTACGAATTGGTTTGAATCTGACAAAATGTTGCCAGTTTAAATCACGTTCCGTGAAATACGATCACGGTGAATGCGTCGATCAGCATTCGGAAAGGATCAATCGATATTTCTCTTGCGATACCCATGACATACCCAAAACCGACGTACGTTCGAACGATGAGGATTAATTCGAAAGGAAAAAAAAAAAGAAAAATATATAAATGAAATTGGTGTCAAAAAAAAAAAAATAACAAAAAAAAAAGAAATTTCCTAGAGTACCTGCACGAAATTATAGGAATTATCAAACCCCCATAGAAAATCTTTTTTCGATAATTACGAATGAGCAATCCTTGTGTCATCAAATTATTATTTATTAAATGTTCATTATATTCTATATAACCGTAAAATTGATAAAAATCTATTTATTTGCTCGTTGTAAGAAAGCTATGTGATAATTTTTCGATGTTGATTAAGAACTAGATGAAATGTACCTGAATGTTATGGACGATTTAACGGAAAAATCTTATAAAAAAAAGATAATATGCGTCCAATTATAACTATTTTGTCTATATATCTATACATATATCTATTTATTCTGGATGTCTATCTATGAGAAACATCTAAAATATTATATTTTAAATATGTCTAATAATACACAATAATAATGAAAGAGCGAAAAGAGAGTGATTATTAAAAATAATCAATTATATCTTATATCACAAACAAATGTATGAAAACAAATCAATATATTATAATAATAAATATGAAAATATATTCTATGTCAAAAATAATCTATTCGTGTCTTCTATCCTAAAACAAAATTACAAAGATGAAATAATAACAACAACAACAACAATAATAATAATAAAAAAGTAAAGAAATATTATGATTAAAAATAACAACGTTTGCGATCAAAATAAAAGAGTAGACGATAATAATAAACAAACGAACAAAATTTTCATTAAAAATAACCGATCGTGTTTATTACAGTAATGGAAAAAATAATTTAAAAAATTTACTACATGAAATAACGGTCCACATCTCCAAAACTATACAAAGTATTGAACGTGCATCCGCATGAATGGAGAAGAGGCTCGAATGAATCAGCTGATTGCTCATAAGTAGTACGCGTAATAGTACACAAGAAATCATAGTAGAGGGCAGTACATTCTCTGGTTCGATATCGATCGAGCGCGGGAAAATTTCAGTCGCATTTTTTTCAAATGGCCAGGGCCGCGTTTATACTCATCGCAGGATCTTGATCTCTTCATTTCCTTTTTTTTCTGAAGTCAACATTTTTTAAAATCATAAGAAAAAAACAAACATTTTGCCATAATAATTCCTTTGAATAAAATACCAATAGCATGACGTTGTGTGCACGTGATGTTCGCATATATGTGTATTGAAAAACAAAAACAAAGATAATAATGAATTGTCAAATTTAAATTGAAACAAAAGAAAAAAGAATTCGTAACTAAAAGTTATTGGATTTAACACTATATATATGGACCGTTTATTTTGAAAATGGTGCAAGTACATTTTCTTTTATTTCGAGAAAATTAAATGTTCATAATCAATGCTTACGCAATTTCTTTTACCGGCCAATTTGAAATTGAACAAAGCATTGGCATTTTTTAAGATATTAAATACTAACTAGTTATAAACAAAAAGTTTACACTAAATTAAGCATAAATTACGACATCTCATTTTTTTTAAAGAAGGACACACTACTTTCAAAATAAACGGTCCATATATATACATATATAAGCAGTAATTTTTAAATGTTTCTTTAGTTTACGGGTAATGGCAGATGCGATCCTGCCTAAGGCATAACGCATTAAGCCTGAGCTTTAATCAAAGCTCCCTTTGAGGGTTAACAAAGGGTTTACGAAAAGGGTTTACGATTAAAACTCCTAAACCAAAACAAACACCGGAGAACAACAAACAATAGGGTCGAAATATGGTTTGGCGCCAATCGAGAGACCCTTTCTCTCTTTCCCTTTCAACCATTTAACCCTTTCACCCTTGAATGCCGAACGCTCTAACGCCTTGTACTTTTACACACATCCGGCTTGAAATTATATAACGAAGCATTTCCTACGTACGTACATATGCATGTCTTATATAAGAGTAGATATATATATATATATATATATATATATCTATCTATATATATATATATATATATACAGATACATTCTGTGTACATGTACTATCGCTATCATATCTAATCTCATAAATACGACAATTTAACAGTATGAAATTTGTTCATTACGAATTAAGAAAAAAACAAAAATTGTTTAGTTTTCCATCGATGCTTCTAATAACACTTAATTCGATAAATATGACGATTTTTAATTAATTTATTTTTTTATCAGATCGATCGATTCTTCTTTTCAATTTCTCGAATAGTATGCAAAAATTAATTAGCGTAAAATTTGCCCGGATAATGTACCGGAATTAACACGAGCATAAATAACGGGAATAAATATATAACCATAAGAGTATAATTTAATACGCTAGAGCGAGACGAAAATGACCTCGTAGGTTGACGATTGCGCAACGAGTGCAAAACGGAAATGAGCTTTAATGGGATAAAAAGATGGTATAGGCATTATGGTGGTAGGGCAGTATATTGCAGATTGCATCGCACTCTACACGGGGACTTTGAACGAGTAAGGAAGCCATCTTTATTTCTTCCACGATTCCACTCCGTCATGGATTTCGTGATAATACCGTATTTTTTAGGTTGGTACCTTGCCTTTTCTCCCTCTTATCACGACAGCCCCCCAACTCCTCTCTGGCCTATCTATCCCACAATTCATATTTCGATCTAATTAGGCACTTAATTTTTTAAACTGTTTTTCTCTTGACATTTTGATGTCGGATGACGTAGTAGTAGTAGATCTTTTTGAAAACAAAAAGGTGAGAACATCTGACGTAGTATCAAGCACGTCCTTTCGTGAATGATCAGACTGGAATAGTTAAAAAAAAAAAAAAAAAAAGAAAAAGAAATAGAAGAAACAGAAAAATAATAACTGTCGCTTTACATACCCATCATCAATCGAATTTTTCTAAATTTTCCATCAACAAAATTATCAAGAGAATCGTCGTCGTCGTCGTAATAAAATCTTAAATGGTAATCTTACGTTGGCAGTATTAACGTCGTTCGGATCAGTGATCAATGAAACCGACAATTGGAAAATAAATGGCAGTTATTACCAACCGGAATACACTTATTTCGTCAACATGAATTACGAATCATCGGCGGAAAAAAATCAACCTGCAATTTACAATTTGAATTTAACGTCGATCATGAAGTGCCAAGCGAAAAATACAAATATCCTTTCGTGTTCTTTGGAAAAGAAGAGATCAATACTGTTTGATTTGAAACACGACACGTATTTCGATCGTGTTCAAACAGGAAAGGAATCGTTCGAGATACGTTTCGACAAATACGGTGTCGATAGCATTCGTGTGTCCTCGATGATCGATGAAAGCGAATACGGCTTGATAAAATTGATCGTTAGTCAACTGAATATTGGTACGAATTTGAGATCTCACAGATCCTCATTGATATTTTTGGATAAGGAAAATTCAACGGCCGGTAGTTGCGACACTTTATTCACGGTAACCCAATTCCCATGCAAGGAGACTAATTTTACTATGACCGATTACGAAAACTTCAAAATGCGCACGGTTTTGTACGATTTCTTGAGCGACGCGATAGTTTTGAGAAAACGAAGAAACGTGAGAAAATGCGTGAGATCTCCTCAAGTCTCGCCGATCGATATCAATAATTCGGTTAATTTAACGGTGGTGAGTATTAAATTGAAAAAAAAAAAGAGAACAATCAATCCTCATTGGGTTTTTCCTTTCTCTGTTTTTCTTTTACATAATATTTTCTTCAACGTTTCAGACATCATCGTACAGTGAGATACACTTTTGCGAGGACTCCTTCGAAAGTTCTACCATAGTCGAAGGTAAATCATTGACTATCGATCACGATCCACGTACTTCCGTTTTCCGACAAGTGATCAATGTCCGTTTGGAGAACATCGGAAAGAGCGTAGAAGATCTATCAATTCCTACCGATACTGCAACCGATATTATTTACTTACATAAAAATGTCGAATCTAATCATTTCGATACGTAATTATTATTAATTAGAAAAATTCATTTCTTTTCCTTTTATTTTTTGTTATTTTTTTCTTTTTTTTTTACGGACAGAAATAACATATTGATATGAAAAAAAAAAAAAACAAACAAAAATGTAGTCTTTCATATTCCTCGTATTCTTTCCTTCTACTTCCTTATCCAAGTTCTATTATTTTTTTGTTTTTCTTTACCTATTTAAACAATAATATCGAAAATATATATTATACAATAATTAATCGATGTTTCCTTTTCTTATTTAAATAACAATTCTCATTGTCATATCGTCATTATTATTATTCGATCTAATTCAATTATATTGTTCTTTTTTTTTTTATAATACAAATTAATTACCGTATACAAAAATTTCTCAAATCGTTTCCTTTCATTTTACTTCAATAAATCGAATCAAGTAACCATTTGCTGAAGGAGATGAACGATCGGCCCGAAAGCTTGAATAAAACACGTTGACCTCTCAATCAATGGACCCCAATTGAAAATCGAAGCTGAAAACTCTAAAAAGGCTCGCAAATGATTCAGGTTCGAAGATGAAATATTGGTTAAAAAAAAAAAAAAAACAAGTTTTTCGCAAATAGGTTCAAAAAAAAAGGTTCTCTGTACCTGTGACCAAGAGACATGAGAGATTTGGCGAAGTGCAACGAATTCTTCTCTAATGACCTAAAAACCATGCCGTCTACTTGTCAAAATGGTACTAGTATAAAGGAATTCAGAGAAGTGCTCTGTTTGTAAAACGTGCGTCATCCTGAAATGACACCGTCGATGACGACGGCAACAGCAACGGCAACGTGATAATCCTGACTCTTAATGATAAGTTAAGCCGGTCGCATATAAAAGCAGATTCGTGAGGAAGAAGAACGTTAAATCACTGTAGTACCTCCATGCCAAGACAGAGACATGAACCTGACGATAATCCCGTTCTTCTTAGGTCAGTAAAGCTAATCAATCGAGTTACGATCATTCTAATCGTCATACATATATAGCATGATATACATACATATATCGCATCACAATAATTATATAAAACAAATAATAAACGCTTCGATACAATTATTATATTTAACAAAAAAAAAAAAATAAACAAATAAATAAATAATAATAAATTAGACGACAAAGAAAAAACAAACAAACAAAAAAAAGCATTTAATTTCAATTTAGCGACACAGTTCGCCCTACCGGAAGTAGAAATATGGAAGTACGGACCGGAAATATATTATCAAGTGAATATATTAACAACCATTATCAACAAGGGAGGAGGCGAGTGGCTCAAGATTGATTTAAATGGCGCCATGGGCTGTCGTACGAAAAACGAGAAGAGTATTCTCTGTCGTCTTTCTACAATGAAATTTTGTATCGCCGATATGTTCAACAACATCAACTCGACCGAGGAGGTAATCATAAATAAACGTTTCCAAATAGATTTCAACGAAAATGGTGTCGAACAAATGATCGTGGATAGTCCGTATGACGGGGAATTTATGATATTGATATATTATTTGACGACACAGTTTAATATTGGTGTTAATATTGGTAAACATTCGAGAATGTCATTCCCGTTTGTTAAGAAGGAAAATTTTACTCTTGGCGAATGTGATACCGTTTTTAATATCACTTTGAAAGAAAAGGATCATTCTTCTTCCTCCATCTCCGAAGAAGAAGAAAAAGACGAAGACGAAGAAGATTTAATAGAAAAAGTAAAAGAGAAAGAAGAAGAAAAGGATTTAACTTCCGACGATCTTGGCGAAGTAAAATTGACGTTGATCGGTGTGCCCAAACAATCTGCTGACATCGATCTGGTTATAGAAAAATATCGAAATTCAAAAAGATGTACCCGTGCCAATGAATATGTGAATTGGTTATCGGAAAACGACGACTATTCTGAAGTGGTGAGCGTTCATTTTTCTCTTTTTCTTTTTCTGTTTTTCTTTTTTTTTTTTTAAGCATGAATTAAATTAAGAAACAAAAAAATACTATTCCTCTTAATTTCAAACAATTTTTTTTCTTTTTTTTTTCTTTTTTTTTCAAAGATATCGTCCTTCAGTCAGATAAGAGTCCAAGAAAATGAATTCTTCGAAAGTTTTACGACGACAACGACGAAGACAAAGATTTCGAAACCCGTAATGATTCACGAATTTATCAAAATCAAATTGAACAGTATTAACCCAGCGATTGGTCCACTTCCAACCTTTTCAAATCCTTTTATAATGAAGTTCTCGAGTGAAGAAGTCATGAAAACTAATGACATCTTATAACGCATACCCTTCAAACAGTTTATCTCTTTAACGCATGTATCCTAGTTAATATTCAATTTAATAAGAGAACTTCCTCTAATATATCCGACTATCGATAAGGTAGATTTCCAATTTATTCTCTCGAATCAACACGTTATATTATCGATCGAGTAAAGAAGAATATTCGAATGAACTATTAAACATAGTTACACTGATTATATTCGTTAAATTATTTCATTATACCACCTATCCTTAGAAAATTTTCTATGTCCTACGACGAATATTATAAAAGTCTATGACATTAAAATAGAAGATTGGAAAATTCTTGGTAAATTCGTCTAAATCGTCGTTTCACTTGCTTCTATCAACGAGTTGATTAAATTATTCGACAAGGTCAAGTCGAATTATGTATCGTAAGTAACGTGAAAGGACCTTCAAGCTGAAAGAACAGAGTCAAACAAATTAAGCTCTTCTATCTCCAATCGTTGATTTCCTATTAATGATCATAAATTAGAATAATTAATTATATATATATATATATATATATATATATATATTACGTTGGGTTACGTTACGTCATCTTATCAATAAAGATTAAGGACATTTTTTTGTTTATTTCCATGACGAATATACAAGTTAATAATTTTATGAGTTTACGTCGTACACCTCTTATGGTATATTTCGTATGCGCAATTAATGTTGTTTTTGGCATGATCATGAAAACCGGTCTATTCGAATGATTATAATATACTTTTATTTCCCTACATTACCGATCATAAATCCTAACCATTATTATTCAAACAGGAAATTCTTCAAAATTCCACTCGTTCTTTTTTCTGCAAATTAATTATGAATTGCATTTACTTTCAAAGTCTAATATGCATGTGCTATTTAAGTTTGTTTGTCACTTTCCTTTTCTTAGTTTTATATATATATATTTTTTTTTTTTTTATAAAATATCAGGATAATATCCGTCTTCGACAGATATTCACGTTGAAAGATTTACGTATTTTATTCTTTACCTTTGTTTTTATTTTTGATATGACTCGACGATTGTTTGAAACGTATTTATTTGGGGGAAAAAAAAAGAAAAAAGAATCTTCGTTTCTTTTTTTTTTGTCTTTTTCTTAAGTTACCTACAAGATGGATATGCACATATTTATTGCACTTTTTGAGACGACGATTGAAATTTGATGAAATTTTTCAATAGTGTGCCCTTTCTTTTTTTTACTTTTCTTTCGATTTTATACGATCAGCGGCACGAGTTTATTGATTTTCTCTTAAATCGTATAAAAATTTAATCGCGTTGGCGTACGATGAATCTAATCTTTTAAGGGGAGCTTTTTCTTTAGAACTTCCTAACCAAACTCAAGGAAGTTAGATACGTTTACAGATACGCGTGAAAAAAAAGATCATAGCTTTGGTGGGCATCGTTGATTCTAATCTATCGATAGACATTTTCTAATCTTTTTTATCCTTATTCGTAATGCTCTAATTTTGTTTTCTTTTTTTTTTTCTTATCACTCAACCGTACGAATCTATTTGATAGAAATCGTAAGAAAAAAAGACATTCTTTCGTTAAACTTATCAAAATTATATCGCATCAAGAAATCGTAGAAAAACATGATTACAAATTGTGTACCGTTTTTTTTTTCTTTATCGCTTTGTAATATCATTATTGAAAAATGTTACAAAAAGTTTACTATGAAACACATTATTACGGAGGGCTTCGCAAAATGCTTCTGAAAAAAATTCTAGAAAAAATTTGGAATGTTTTGTTACATTCTTGAAAGAGCATACGCTTAAAAATCTTGCATAAACGTTGTTTATCGATTTGTATATCTTATACTAGAAAGGTTATTTTCTATAAACCTTTTGATTGACATTATCATGATTGCAAAATTGTAAAACAATGTAGCTGTAAGCTAAGGACAGTCCTTTTATATTTATAAATGCGTACCTGTGTGTATGTGTATATATATATATATATATATATATATATACACATATACATACACGTATATATCTAGCAGGCTATCCATCATCAAAGCACTCCAAATGATAGTAAATGACAATTTAATGTAACGTTAAGCAATGAGATTAATTGTTTTTGAAAATATTTTTCGATTGATATAATATACTTCGATAGGTGAAAAAAAATGAGTGAAGCTCTTATCATTTTAAGTTGGACATAACTTAAGCATATAGCACTTTGATCACAGTTTACAATTTTCCTCTCTTATTTAAATGATTTAGATTTGGAGCGATGCAAAGATGAAGGACATAATTTAACGATTAAAAAATATACCAAGAAATCCAATGAATATAACGAAGAGAGTTACCGATGAGGAGAATCATTTCTATCATTTCGTATAAGTATCTAATAAGTATAATAATACAGCAAATATTTTTTCTTTTTGATTCTCCTGGCATTATATAAAAAGGGACAAGCATGCATGCATATACACACACACACACACACACACATACATAACAGTACGAACATCTATTTTCTCTCTCTGTCCCGCCATTTTCTACTCTCAAGTTTGATCCTAATGAATCGTGAAAAAGAAGCTATCCTAACCTACGTATATACAATTATTATTATTATTATTATTATTATTATTATTATTATTATTATTATTATTATTATTATTATTATTATATAATTATTATTATTATTATTATCATTATTATTACGTTGTTGGAAGAGACATAGAGCACGAGGAAATGTAATGCCCTATCAAAAGTTCTCGCGTAGGAAAGTAACGGCACGACGGTAAAAATATGGCTCGACATTATTGACTGTTATTCACGTTATTTTGCTGCTTTACTGAATCCATATTGGGGATGTAGTCCATCGCCATCAAACAGGCGAACACGGTCATCACCATCTTCGGTTTTACCTCGGTTATGTCTTCTGGTAACGCATAAACCCGAGCACCACATTTTCGTGCCAAGGATATCGCGTATTTGGCGTTGTCGAGGTTTTCCTACAATTTCAATAATTTAATTAGAACAACGTTGAACACCCCGAAGATCCAATTTTATATCTAACATTATCGCTAATTATTTCAAATGACTCACTTCCTCCGTACCGCCCTCCTTAACGAGATCATAATTAACAGAGCCGGGTTTGATAGCGTCGATCAAATCGATCACTACCTTACCGTCCGATATCGCATAATCCTGAAAACTTTTGATACTACTGCTCTTCCCTGCTCCTTGCAATTTAGAGTTAACCCATTGTACGATTTCTTTTTCTACTAGGGTACTGCCCTGCGTACCAGTCAATGACGTCAAAATTGACAGTGTGTATGACCTCATCAATTGCCAGATGAGAGCCAATGTCAAGGTCGCGTTGCCATCATTAATATCCTGCCCTGCTATACCGACCAATGAAAAGTTCATCTGCTTTCCAAGTTCAACCACGTAATTGCAGTTTTCTAATTTCTCCATGAATTTTCTTAACTTTGTAAACTTTTTATGAACTTTGTGCCAATTGACTGTACCAGGCTTGATGATGTCATATAATTGGAAGATTACTAATCCATCAGCCAAATCGGAATAAAGCCAATTGACGTGAGGTACCACACCCATAGAGTTCATCCAATTTCTATATGTTTTCTCTTCCCGAGTCTCTTCCAAAGATTCCAAACCCTCGATATTGTTCTCAGGCTTATCCAGGCCAGGGTAATTGTTAAACATGTTCGCGACGAACGCCAGATTGAGTTTATAAATACCATTGACGACATCGCTGGGTGTAACAAAACTGCGACAACCTAATTTTGCGGCTTGCTGAAGCATTATTTCAGCTCGCGACAAATGATTTGGTTCCATTAAAGCTTCCACGGTGACGCCAGCGGTATTAGGTGCAATTTGTTTAATCAAGTAAGTATAAATTTCAGAATCCGTGATGTCTGATTGGAAATTATTGCATCTTCTAGCGATACCAGCATTTTCTAAATGATGATTGACCCATCTTAAGAGTATGGACTCGGGAGAAAGTTTCAGAAGATCTTCAATGCGTTCACCGTCTTGTAATAGCGTCGCCAAACCAGGACAATTCTCTAAAGTAATTTGATTGAATAGACCAATTCTAATAATTTGCCATAAGAGACCTAAGACCAAGTGTGGTGATCCCTTGGTGAGATCATGGGCATCGATATTGATGATATTGCAACCAATAGACTGCGCCGATGATAAAGCAAGCGTCAAGTTTTCATGCTTCTTATACAAAGTCAGACTCTTCTTGTTGATGGTTCTTTCGTCTATTGTATCGGGACAAGAATGATTGATGATTTTACTGTAACAATTTATTGAAAAATTATCCCTCGATTTGCATTCTCAATTTTGATTGTATTTTTTAGGAGGAAAGAAGGGAAAAAGATGTGAATTGAAAAAAAAAAAAAATAATAATATACCTACCAAAGAAGTATGCCATCCTTGACCTTGTCATAAAGAGCCTTGCCCTCAGAATCGATAGGCAACAAATGTTTCAAATCGGGATCGTGAGCAAGATTAGTATTTATCCAATCACTGAAGGCAAGTTGTTCCTCGAGTCTAACAGAATGAGTCGTACCAACGCTTGACGCTTCCGAAATTCCTCCCAACGTTTCAAGATTCTCCTTTTTCGAGACGACGTGCTTGAAAGTAGACCCAAGTTCGTTGGCCTTAAGCTCCTTACAGAGTTTCTCGAACTCGTCGAAGGACAGCCGGCCCTTGTGTTGTAGTCTCTGTTTGTCGTCATACTCCTCGATCATTTGTCGCACTTTATAGCCGGGCATTTTAAATCCGCACACGTCCAAGGCGTTTCGTAATTCGGCCAGATCGATAAATCCATCGCCATTTGCATCGATCTGTATGTATATAAGAGATAAATAAATAAATATAAAAAAAGAAAAAAAAATCAAGAGAGTATAAATAAATAAATTTTCAATCGATTAATAATAAAACACACATTAATCGTTTTATAATGTGTCACTGTTATAAAAATAACAGTGTTATAAAATACACACATTGTATATATATTTTTCTATATATATTACAATATAATTTGTAACCATTATAATAATACCTATTATAATGTATTTTAAATATAAATATTTTCTATATAGATAATTAGAAAAATTACTTAATTATATTACATATGTTTAATGTGTGATTAAATCATTACAATGATTAAACCATCTTGTAATGATTAGAAAAAGTTATAAAGTTGATAATTAGAAAAGTTACTTAATTATATTATATATGTATAATGTGTGATAAAATCATTATAATGATTAAACCATCTTGTAATGATTTTCGATTATTAATGATAACTCAAATAAAATAACGATAATATTATAGTGCTCTTCTACATAGTAAATACTATTGAGATATAATGTGTGTCTATGTGTGTGTACATAAGAGTCTCTGTTAGAAGAGTGCTGATCGGGGTTAATCGACCCTACGCGTTCCTACGTAAGCATTCCTCGGAAACAACGTTGGCACTGTCGTCGATCAAATGAATCCTTTTCATCGTTAAAACTCACGCCCAAAGAGAAAAGAATTTCAAATCTACTTACTAAATTAAATAAACGACCAAAATCACGAAAATATTCTTCCATGATATCCCATCTTCTTAACTTTAAGATCTCCATTTTTTTATTCGTACGAGAGTAAAGTGAAAAAAAAGGTTCGAAAAATCGCACCAAAAAAAAAGAGACTAACAGCAAAAGCTGCGTTAAACTGCCTCTTCGACTGACGTTTACACGAGAACTGAACTATGATGCGTTTACCCTTATCAATCTTATCGTTAAACATACCTGATAATACGAAGAGAAGGAGGCGGAAAAGGAAAAAAAAAAAGACAAAAACAAAAAGAAAGAAAAATAGAAAGAGACGAAGCATATATATATATATATATATATATATATATATATATATCGTGAAATTTATTACAAAGAACTATATATATGTGTATATGTATATATATATATATAGAACATAGCCAAGCATTTATCGCTTTTCATGTATATATAATGGATTAACAGATAGATCATAAAATTGATCTATATAGTACTATATGTGAATCATATGTGGGAAAACGCGGAACTCTCTTTGCTATCCCACGTTAGAGTGCGTGGGTCGTAAAGACGACAATAAGTGCACGGATTTTGTTTTGTTTACATTTGCAATCACGTACACGTTGCTTTACGACAAACATAAAAAAAAGCCATTTTGATTCGAGTTTCCACTTTCACGCTCCTATTACTCCCGTCTCCCTTCCTCCTTCACACCCTTCCCCTCTCCCCTTATCTTCCTCCTCTCTATCCTCTTTATCGCATCAATATACGTAATACGTAAACCGACGTCCAGCCGATCTCAACAGGTGATTATTTATTGTTCTCACAGTTGACAATCGAATTGACCGAAATTTAAATTTGGATTAATAGGCTTTACTTGTTCAATGGTATATACATCAATGATACGTGAGATAACAATTCTGGTAATAATCTTTATTGATTACGATGTTACATAAATGCTATTTGCGATAAGCTTATTACACAGATATTCGTCATCGTCGAGTCTGACAATGAAATAAATGCCAGATAGATTATATCGTGGATTGGTCACGAGATGATAACAGCAGTTTAGAAATCAGATTATCTTATAGGATATTTCCATAATCGGAGAGATAAATCTTTATTCTATCTCTCAGAGAGATAATACTCTGTATCTATTACGAGGATTTTTTTTTTTTTTTTTTTTTTTTTAAGAAAGTTTATCTTTGACGAAGATGAAGGTATTTGTTGAGAAGAAAAAAAGGATACGATCTATAAAATAATTACTAATGTCTATCCAAGGATCTTCATCAAACCGCAGAATCAATTTCTAATGTGTTCTTTATAAGAGAGGAGAAAAAAAAGTACAATGAGTTACCAAATTTGAAAATGTTGAAATGAAATTTGAGAAAGTAATTGTAAGAGATCGGATCTGAATAACGCCGAGGATATCCTTCGAAAATAGGATAGAGGCCAAAAAAAAAAATGATCCTTAAGTATACTCCGACATCCGAGGATCTCATGATTTCGATTACCCAGTGTTGCATGAAAAAAATAAAAAAAAGCAAATTTTCAATCAACTGATTCCGATAGGTCATAGTTCCTAAAAAAAAAAAAAAAAAAAAAAAAAAAAGAAAAAAAAATCCGAAGATTCCTTAGAAAGAAATCGCAATGAATTTTAATTACTAGCTTCGATAAATCTTAAAAATCTAGGAATCGTATGAGAGATCATCGTCACTGATATCGACCAAAGAATATTATCGCAATAGGTTCAATTTTCAGAATATTCCGTGGAAATGAATCATCACAGCGTGTATCAGCCATCATCGAAGCATATACGTAAAATATGATCTAATAGAATCCTATAGATCATCGCCGATAATAAATCGAACGATACCCATCATAATGTAGTTTCAATTTTCGAAATGTTAGTAACATTGAAAGAAATCAAGAAAGGAGAGTTACCAAACATTCAACGTGCGCAAGCAACAACGTTCTCTCTCTCTCGGGGTCATTCTCTCTCTCTCACTCTTTCTTACTCCAATACTTTTATCCAGAAAACTGGTTCCACTGGCATCGCATTGCGCCTGTCCCTCAGAGTACCCCAGTATCCCACCCGTAGAAATCGCGATAGAATTACCTTAGAAATAAAAGGAAGAATCACGACTGATATCTCTTACTTAGTTGTTTCACGTTAATAAACGTGCATATACATACATACATACATACATACATACATACATACATATATATATATATATATATATATATATATATATATAAATACATAATATAATCTCGATTTGCACATAGTTCTCTGTCTCTGTCGATTCATATACCCTCTCTCGCTAAGAATCAAGAGAGATAACAAGTAGCCCACTAACTCACTAATATATATTTCAATGACACTGATAACACTTTATATATATATATATATATATATATATATATATGATTCATTCTTTCGTTTCATCGTTATTATTATTAAAATTATATATATATATATATATATATATATATATATATATATATATATATATATTAAAATTATATACATATAATTATATATATATATATATATATTGTTCTTCTTTCTTCTATTTTTTCTCTTGACTTCGACCAAAGATCGCTCGATCGCAATGATGATCGTTCGATCACAATGACGATCGTTCGATCGCTCGCTCGGTCGACAAATTTCGAAAGGAAAGTTCTAAGTTTGAGATTAGTCATTCGTCTGGCACGACTGGTATTTAAACTCGTGTCGACTCTAAGGAAAACCTTCAAAAGTCACCTTGCCCTACCGAAGACACCGTGTCGCTCGCTAATGGATAATATTATGTTATCTTATCTCGTGTCCTAAGATAACACGACCGTACGTACCAGCGCGCTTAACCTTCATTAGAATGCGAACGCGAACATTAGTTGTTTCTTTTTCTTGCCCCCATCCCCCCATACGAAATATATACCAACATACGTACATACATGCATACATAAATGCATGCATACATACTTTCCGACAATCCTAATAGACGAAAACAACAATTTTATCTAACGTAATTCGCTGAACGATCGAAATAAATAGATCGGTCATTAGTATATCGACTAGAACATTAGTATCCCCCTTTGTTTGTCTTCTTCTTTCGCAAAGATACGAAATAAAAACTCGGCGATAAAAAAAAAAATAGTCAAAAATCTTATTGAACGAGTCTAATCGATAATTTGGGAATAAATCAATCATTGAGATATAAATTCGAACATTGGGATTATTATTTACTAATGGCACGCAATAAGCTCGACGTTAAAATAATAAAATCTTATCGAACGTATCCAATCGATTAATCAAATCGTTTGATCAATGTATGTATGTATGTATGTATGTACGTATGTATGTATGTATGTATGTATGTATGTCTATTCTTGACCTGGAAAGTGGCCTTGAACGCGATACTTTTTCGGTAACGTCATCGTATCTCAGTGATTAAGAGCGTGTGAGAAAAAGAGAAAGACGATTCCACCCACCCACACTCGCAACGTCCTCGGGGAAACAATTTATGAAGGTCACACTTTCCATATAAATACATACAAGAGACTTGCATCATGCATTAGAATTGACAATAATTGAGAGGCTTGACACAAGTCAGTTTCGTTTGAAGACATTTCTTACGTAGGTATGTAAGTAGTATATTACTCCATTATCTATACCAATATAATCACTATACGTACATATATATATATATATATATATATATATATATATATTAACTACTATCATTATTACTATTACGATATAAATGATACGAAGGAATACTGTACTAGTCTAATAATTTAACTGATGTTTACATTTAATAAAACATATTGTTAACAATTTACAAGATTATCAGTATCATCTTAACTGACCGCAATGAGTATACATTTTAAAGAGTGTTCACGCTGTTATGAGTCAATTAATTAGCGCGTTATTCGAAACGAGGTTAATGAAAGAGATAAATTACTGTCGGGTTGAAATCGAGAGTGAAACTCATTGCAAGTTATTTGATATCGTATTTTAAAACATATAGATATGTATGTACGTATTGTGTAAGAAGTACCTAGTAGAAGTACCTAAAGTATGTACGTGTGTGATGTATGTATATATGCATATGTACAGAAGTATATAAGAGAGTATGTATATGTGTGTGTGTGTATGTATTTATATATATATATATATATATATATATATATATATAAATAATTAAATATATATATATAGGAATTACTCGTTTAATGGATTTGTGTTGTTTAGTTATTCATTGAGAATAACTCGTTTAAAAGGCGTCTAATGCAAGAGCTTATCTCGATTCGCTTTTAGAAACGGCTCGTGTCGCTGAGATTCAAGGAGCGTTAAATTACTCGCGCGGTTAATGCGTGCTCGTGCCCCCATGAAAAGTCGTTTTCTTCGCAAAAGATTATAATTCGTTCTATGTACTAGCATGATCCCTTGCGCAATTTTCCGCCATTCACCGTTCACTTATACCTATCTACAGTTGTTCTAATAACCCCTCCGTAACCTAATTCCATTTTCCTTTTCTTTTCTTTTTTCCTTTCTGTCTAAATGCAAAATTTATTACGAAACTCTTATAACGGAATTTGTATACTTTTTTATTTATTTATTCTTTTTTTTTTTGTAGTATGATCAATAAATTATTACTTATGTTGAAAATATATATTAGAATATAAGTATACTTTTAGTAGGATACTATCAATATTACATTAATATTAATATTAGCGTTACATTATTAGTATATGTATATATCGAGTATAGTATAATAGTAATACTAACGAGTATTATATTGGAGAATAATTATATTATATATATTACGATATTTCTTTAGTATCATACTATAATACTGATATTATTATAATACTAATATTATCATTCTAAGTATAGTACAAATTAATTGTAAAATACAATATATTCTAATATATTAGCATACAAAATTATACCATGAGATATGAATTAATTTCGATACGTTTTATGAATAGAAAAGGAGCATAGAAAAAGAAAATTTTAAAGTTACATAATTTTATAATTTCTTTTGTTTACAAAAGCAAACTTGTCTTTTATTAAATTTTCTCTCTCTCTCTCTCTCTCTCTCTCTCTCTATATATATATATATATATATATATATATATATATATATAAAATCTTTGATTTGAAATAGACGCGTTCTAAAGTGTACGAATTAGTAATAAAAAAAAAAGCCGAGAGAAAATTATGTCTTCGTTCAGATTACACTTCCAATGGTATGAATCACGTGATCGTGAGTTAAGCTTTATACTTCACTATGTTTACTCTCAAATATTATCGCGCTCCCCTTTCGAATTGGTATATAAGTATGTATATATTAGCTTTACCAAACATTACCGGCACATGTTTAACTCGTAATTCATTTCTAATAATTGTATATACGATGCATAAGTAGATCTAACGTGTATAGATAATACTCTGCGTTATTGGAATTTTATTTGTATTAGTTCGATTATTTTATTTCGTTTCTTCATTTTGTTTTTTTTTCTGATTAAATTTTTTTTCTAATTTTTAAAACTCGTATATATATATATATATATTTTTAAAATATATATTTCAAACATAATGTATATAGTATATGAGTGAATATAAAGGAACCATGTTAAATATAATAATGTAAAAAAACTCCTTCCTCGCGCCTCAGAGAACGAGCCTCATTTTCTTGACAATTATGTCGTTGTAAAGAACGAGCATGAATTGCCGTGTTACGTGCTAGAAATAAACAATGGGGAAATAATTCCATGAAAAATTGCAGTGCTAATTCTTCATGTAAAGAGAAGCAAAAAAAAAAAGAAAAAAAGATCGTAGTACGAGAGAAAAATTAGAAATTCAAGATTTAGAAGGACTATTTTGTTCTTCGTTCTATAATTAAAATTTTCAACGTGTAATTTTAATCGCCAACATTTCCCCCTTACTTAAGTATTTTCCTAACATTTTAATAATTACCAGGAGGAAAATATGGTTGCTCAATCATCGAACGATAATAAACGCGAAGGAGGAAATTCCGGATGTGATACGATTAGAACTTCTTCCTTGTTTTTTATTTGTAATTTTCATTTGTTTATTTCTTTTATTTTAAATGTTTTTTAAAAGAGAATTAATAATAAATATCTATTAGTAATATTTATGAAAACAATCATTCATTAGACTTAATTATACATATACATATATATATTAAATATATAAAAATCTGAAAGTATATATACAGAAACTAAGATACACCAAAATAATAAATAAAACAGGATTAATCAATCTGTAACTCGAAGCAAACTTATCAAGCATGATACCCTAAAAAGACATATCCGTTCTGACTCATCAATCTAGAGATACCTTATATATACATTTATGTATACATATATACAAACATATATATATATATACACACACGTAAATATATGCATGTGTGAGTGTGTGTATATTTATCCAGAAGACCGTCCAATCGAGGGAGGATTCTTAGTACTTGAATCCGTTCGTTGCTCTCATTGAAATTCTCTGCAGTCGAAGATTTCAACGAAGAAGTAAAAGAAGAAGTAAAAAAGAAGAGATTCGACGGTCTCGGTAGGCTGATTTCGCAGAACGAAAATATTATCGGTTGTTCCGTTCGATATTATGTACATATTTCCTGTTGTTTCTATCCAAGCTGACCACTTACTTGCCATTCTAATTTCAAAAACAACAGAATGGCACAAACAATTCCTAGACGATGGTCCAAAAACATTTTCGAGGACTTTTAAGGCTAATTTACTTTTTTTTTTTTTCAAATTTTAAAACCTACTAACAGACTGATAAAAAAAAAAAAAAGAAGAAGATTAATTTCAATAATCACCTAGGAAGTTTTTATCCACCTTGTATTAGCTATACGATGTTCATCGCAAAAAAGAAAAAACCAGAAAAATCCATTGACATCATCCGAAAAAAAATCAGATTAAAGAAAAGATCATTGACATAATCCAAAAAATAAAAAAGAAAAACAAAAGAATAGAAAATCATTTGAAAAATGTGTTCGTACCTAACGTATGTAAAAACATAGTAAGGAAGAATTTAATTGCAAGTACAGGGACGTAATAAGAATTCTAAGCGTGGGAAACGAGCCGACAAAGCGTGGTATAGTGTATATATACATTAGCTTAACATAAGCCTTAAGCATCTAGCTATACACACAACACATACACACACACACACACGTTTATATATAGTATACGTGAGAATGAGATAGAGGAAAGTAGAGGTATTGTTGGTCTGAGAAAGAGACTGTACTTCCTTCTCTCTGAAATCGTCTTTTCTTCTTTTCTTGTCTATTTTTCTTTTTCTTTTTTTTTTTCTTTAAAAAATACATTAACACGAGGAAGTAATAACAAAAAAATAATAATACGTATGTTAAATATCAAACGCTATTGTTTAATTTGATAAAAAAAAAAGACGAAGAAAAAAGAAGTTAACTAGTTAACCTTTTGAACCTTTATATATAACAATCTTCTATTAGAAAATTTATTACAATAAATTATGCGAGACAGTGTGTATATATATATATATATATATATATATATATATATATATATGTATGTATGTATTTTTTGTCAATAATTAAGATATTAAAACATAAAAAATGTTCTTACAAAGAGAAAAAGTACAAAAATAAATTAAAAAAAAAAAAAAAAAGTAACGCGAAGTGCAAGTGACAAGTACATAACATAAAGGTGTACAGGATGATCGACGAAGTTCCTAAACGATTCGTAAAATCGATTAGTCTGTCGATTATTCTTAAAAAAAAAGAAAAAGAAAAAGAAATTCCTAGTCGAGATATGAAAGAAAAAAAAAAAAAAAGAAAAAGAGGAGAACAAGATTTAACTCTCAAAAAAAGTAGTCTCGGAGGAGAATGATCGATTTCTCGCATAGAATAAAAAAAAAATAAAAAAATAAAAATCACCTGCAAACTTTTGATCAACCCCCAGTAAGCGCAATGTATTATAGATTAGAGAGCAAGATTTACGCAATGTTCTTATTTTTAGTGGTCGATCGTACGCTCAATTTACTATTCCAGTAACGTATAATATTGCATAATAAATATGGCACAACGGTCGCGCAATAGTGAGTAGTATATCGTTGCCACGGTATCACTTTCCTTTTTTCTCTCTCTCTCTTTTTCTTTTCTTTTTCTTCTCTTATCTTGTCGTTTCTTCTTTAGAAAGCTTATACTAAAAGATTATGCTTGATAAATGTGTTTTTTAGATACCGTTGTGCATTTTTTTATTTATTTATTTATTTTTATTTTTTGATTTTTTAATGAACATTCTCTCTCTCTCTCTCTCTCTCTCTCTCTCGCAAGTTAATAATTCTATTATAATATTAAAAATATTACGAATATTAAAATATTCATTATGAAAAAACGTTCTTAGCCGTATTAATTTCACGCTCGTAATGCTATGAAATAGTTTTGTTCGATAATTCACGGTAAATTGAGAACAAATTGCTTGTAACGCATAACGAAATTCTTTTCTCCCCTGGAATGAACAATAAATAAATTTATAAACTTTCTCTGTGGTTTTAACTAAAAGTAAGGGGAAAAAAAAGGAAAAGAAATATTTGACCATGAGAAATTATTATTATGAACAAAGAGAAAAAAAAATCTATCACGATTAATGCTATCAAGAATAAAATTTCGTCTTCGTTGTGCGTTGTGCGTGCGTTAACATTTATTTCATTTATTAAATATCCTTTATTTTAGAAAACAATAATAAAAAAAAAACTCGATACATACATATATATATATATATATATATATATATATATATATATATTTTCAAAATTAGTTAATGTTAGATTAAAAAATTAAGATAAATAATAATAATTGATATTCAATAATTTTAAATAACATAGTTGTTTAACTATATTTGGTATAATTCATTGAACGTTTCTTATATACACGTTTGTAGATATAAAAATTTCACTCGTGATTACCCCTTTTTAAAAAGGTTCAATAATAGTTAAAATAAACGCAACTTATAATGAAAGAGCGCGTTGTGCGTGCATTAACATTGATTTAATTTATTAAATATCTTTTATATTGAAAAGCAATAATACAAAAAAAAACTAGATACACACATATATATATATATATATATATATATATATATATATACATATATATTTTTTATTCAAAATTATTTAATATTAGATTAAAAAAATGAAGATAAATAATAATAATTGGTATTCAATAATTTTAAATTATATTATAAATAAAATAGTTAAACATTTGGCATAATTCATTGAACGTTTCTTATATACATATTTGTAGATATTAAAATTTCACTCGTGATTACCCCTTTTTAAAAAGGTCTAATAATAGTTAAAAGAAACGCAACGTATAACGGAAGAGTATAAATACTATGTTGTACCCCCAACTTTGAGATAAAACGACGACTAACGTTATGATTTCGTAGAAAGAAAAGAATGGCACGTGCCAACGCGAAGTTCGAACGCTTAGGGGGTCTCTCTCTCTCTCTCTCTCTCTCTCTCTCTCTCTCTCTCTTTCTCTCTCCCATGGCACGCTTAGAGAGTCGACCGAAAATAATTTCACCCTACTCGAAGCGTCTACAAGAAAACTAGTTAAATATTATACGTACATACGTCAGGAATAGTCATTTCTTTTTTTTTCGTTTCTTTTTTCGTTCGCAAAGAGTTTCGCATGAACGAACAAGGTAACGATGAGTTAGTAAACCATGAGAAGTATCAGTGGAAAGGATCATTCATGTACCATGGTGTTTACACGAAATTACTTCCCGTTCGACTAACAATAAGCTTACGCCAGTAATATTTTCCATACCATTGCACGATCTTGCTTATTCTCTCTCTCTCTCTCTCTCTCTCTCTCTCTCTCTCTCTCTCTCTCTCTCTCTCTCTCTCTCTCTCTCTCTCTCTCTCTCTCTCTCTCTCCCTCTCTCTCTCTCTTTAGAATGGAATAAGAAACAGATACGTACATAGATAGAGATAGAGATGGTGAGCCACAACACAACTATATAACAAGAAAAGAAAGAAAAAGAACAAAAGAAAATTTCTAAGCGATTTTTAAAAATCAATTGCTCCATATCGAGACTCAAAGCATGTTAATTTTAAAAGCTACGACTGCCGATTCGTAATCCGCACGACGACAAATAAATTGATATAAAAGATCTCCAAAGAGGACAAATGGATCCTTTTTTTTTTCTTTTCTTTCTTTTTCTAATCGACATACAACGTAACAAAAGTTACTATGATTTACGATCGTGGTATTAAAAGCTAGGCTCGTTGTCATTTTAAAATCTGCTAAAAGAGAACTTCGATGAGTTAGCAGCCTGAGAAATCTTGAGAAAGAATTAATTGATTGATTTCTTGTTTTTTTTCGTTTTGTTTTTTTAAGATCACCACGATGATCACTTTTTCGGACCACCCTATAGCATAACTAAGTTATACTGGGTACGTCGCGAGTCGACATTCGACGGATGTCGGAAGGGGTTGCGTTCACACCGGTAACACGATCAATAAGATAATTGAGAAGACTTTCTCGACAATGCCGGCGGAAGGGAGTAATTTCGTCATCTCCCTTAGTAAGTACATACTCTTGCGCAAGGTCATTGTTTTAGATGGGATTCTCCGATCGTAAACTAAAGTATCATTGAGTAAAAACGATCTTCATTGTTAACCTCTCTCCCCTACTTCCATTGAGAGAAAGATAGAGAAAGAAAGAAGAAATAAAATATCATTCTTTCAACTATGAATCGAGAAATGATCGAAGTTGTTATCAAATGATAGCATAATCGATATTATTCTATTTCATAATTCATTAAAGTGAATCACTTTATTATTGAATAATATTATTTAATATTACAGTATTTTATTATTATATTTACTTAATGTTATTATTTATTTTTTATATATTTATTTAATATTATAATATATTAATATAGAGAAAATAATTTTTCTATATAATAAATAATATAACTACTGTATACATTCATCGTTATAATACTATTATTTAGTTAAAACTTGAAGTTAATAGGTAAACGCACCGATTCAATAGTAACATTACTTATACAATACTTCATTAATTGATATCAATATATATATAATTGTACTATCGTAATATTAATTATATCATTAATAATTTAATATATAGTATTAATATATATAGTAATATATAGTACAATACAATTATCGTATATATTGTAGTACGATATGATTATAATGCAATATTTCATTTAATTAATACCAATATCTAATTATACTATTATTAAGCATATACCATCATAATAACAATAAATGGGATCGTACGTATACTTATATACTCGTTCATAATTCAAACAAATGCAAAAGAAAGACATTTGAAATTGATCGAGCATGAAAATCGAAGCACACACGCGCGTACATACACTTCTATCTCCCCACCCTGCCCCACCCCACCACGCCGGTTATCGAATATACATATATAGAACAATAGAAACACTTCGAGTCGAGAAAAGAGCACGTGGCTCGACATATGAAGTACTTTAGTTCTAAACGCCAACGCAAGCTTTAATTAAAACGATAACATTATATATATATATATATATATATATATATATATATATATATATATATATAGTGAACGTGTTTTATAAACAAAGAGAGAAAAAGAAAGAGAGAGAAAGAGACGACGAATGATCGATCGATCGATTAAATATTCTCGATCGGTGATCCCGAAAGAAAAAATAAAAAAAAAAAAATATATATATATATATATATATATATATATATATATATATATATAACGAAACGTTAACGGTACGTCGACGTTGAAAAAAATAATTGAAGATTATTATGAGAAAGGATCTTTAAACGTGACGTCATACATGTTTCATGCACGTGGATAAACACATAAGGCATATTATACATATGTATATACATATTTTATATTTGAAATAACAAACAATCGGTGTTTCGTTTATATTAAAGTCTAATAAAAAAAAAATTGTGATTCACGCATTATCATTTCATGTTTCTTTTTCCTCTGTCTCTTTTCCTTTTTGTTTTTCCTTTGTTGTTTTAACCGAAGAAGATAATAAATTTTGCTAATGAAGAAACATTTAGATAAATAACACCGAGAGAATTAATTAATTTCTCGCATTTGTTATTGTGATAATATTTCTCGTATTGTATATTTTTATTAATTAACCGGATCGTTTATAAAAATACTATTAATCGTTATAAAAAATATTGTTAAACGCGTCTCTAATACCACTACATTAACCTATTTAAATTATTCATTATTAATAATGTAATAAATCTAGTATGTTACGAATAAAAAAAATATATATATATATATATATAATAGTATAATAATACTATATTAATCTTACTTATTAAATATCTTATCAATGACGTTTAAATTGATTGTACAGATTATATAACACTATCGTTATTAACGAAATATCTAAATATATAATTAAAATGTACACGAGCGAATGTAATTATCTTTAATATTAATCAAACTCGTTCCCAACGGTCTGAAACATTAAAAACAAAAAAAGAGAAAAAGGAATTTTATATATATATATATATATATATATATATATATATATGTTTACTTAGAAATTAAATTTGATGGAAAAAAAGTCGATAATCGATGGGTATCAAATTATTGGAACATTCGACCAGAGGTAAAATTCGTTTGTATTTCGACTACGTAATTCCACTACGAGAGTCAAGCGTCATATGCATAATACGCATGTTGAAAGGAAACGTTGAAGTTGTGTGCGTTCGTTCGTACGTTTTCTATATCGACAATTCCAAGGATACGAATATAAGATATGATCCGACGAAAAGGCACTTTATATATTATATCGCTTTAACGACATATTCTTAACTGCAAACGTATGCAACGACCATTTTACGGTGTAAAATTACGTATCGTCCTTCGTTCGAGAAATTGGATGCATCGTATCGTCGTCGTTAATGCATTCGCATAGTACGATTCGAAATTCTTTCGTTTCCTTTTTCCTTTTTTTTTTATCGAATTAAAAACTAACCAAATGTAACGTAACGATATTACTATTATTAATATTATTATATATATATATATATTCTTATTTATTATATAAAAGATCGTTTTGGAATATAATTCGAATATAAAATTAATACAGTCACGTGACCATGCCGATAAAGGAAAAAAAAAAGAAGAACGAACGAACGCGAAACGTATAGACAGAGCGTTTGAAAAATATTTCGAACGGACGTAGAATTCTAAATAAAAAAAAAAAAAATGCAAAAAGAAGGTAATGAAAAAAGAAAAGGAGAGAAAATAATTTAAGGAGTACAATGGGGACGGGTGTGACACCCACCAACGTGGTTGTTCCACGAGGGTGGGTTTTCACAGGAGCACGCTGATAAAACCGGCGATCGATAAACCACCGCAGAGCCACGCCGTTCTAACCCATCCAGTTTGTATCAATGTAACAATGACTAACAGAAAACGTAGTACACACTTATCCATTCTATCGCAAACGATCGTATTCATTTTAAATGTCGATTGAAAAGAGAGAGAAAAAAATAAAAAAAAAAGGTAAACGACGATTTAAACGGTAGAGAGAGAAAAAGAAAATAAACGAAAAAAGGAAACATATCAGACGGTAAAGATTGATAAAGGACTTACAGCTTGAAATTGTTCGAGGAGTTCCTGTCGGTCGTCGATCGCGGTGGCCATGTTGTCCGAATATATATATATATATATGTATGTATATATATAATCCTTCCGCCTTTCCTTTCTCTTCTCTCTATTAGCTCGATATATGCTCCCTCTCCCTCTCTCTCTCTTTCTCTCACACCTTTCTTTTCCTATTTTTTTTTATCTTATTCGTCGTGCCTCTGATATTTAACAATGGCACGACGAAATCCCACGACGTAATTATATTTCTATAACAAGATCTAACTAACGGACGTTCGAAGAGGAAACACACGATATTATTACTATATATATATATATATATATATATATATATATATATATAACTATATATATACGTATATATATATATATATGTATATGTATATCAAATATTCACTGCGTCCTTCGATCTTATGTCCAAACGAAACGGAGTCGCGACGAAGACTGAATGCCGTTGCCGCGATGGCTGGGGGGACACCGCAGCGCGCGCCATTCGAACCGAACATAAACGAAATTTAACGAATACACCCGAAGCCCGTCCTCTTACAATTCGGTTCAGTTCGGTTAACACCAGGCAACCGTCGACACCTTTATTCGACAATCCCTAGGGCCATTACGTTTCACATATATCGAATAACCGTCACAAAAATGCTATCCCAACTCGTGTCTGACGTCCCCCCCCCCCACTACTTTTACCTTACTGTCGCTTCTCACACATTTTTTTACTATCTCCTAACCGGAAACTAACCAACGTTTTTCTGGCAATACCTGAATAAACCCCCTGATCTTTTTTCCTTACTGCTTCTTTTTCCTTTTCTATTTTTCTTTTATTTCTTTTCTTTGTGTTTAATACATTTCGATAATATCGAATTCAAATCTTCCATCAAATTTCAATAATTTCGAATCCAAATTTTATATATATATATATATATATATATATATATATATATATATATCTTGTTAGATTTGAAATTGGATGATACATTTTACATAATATTTCATTCAAATCTCCCGCCAAATTTAAGCAACTTCAATTTGAAATTTGTATTCGTAAAGTTTCTACGATTATATATGCGTTGTGTGTGTGTGTGTGTGTATGTATGTATGTATATCTCGTCGTTTAATTTGAATTGGAAAAAGTGTTAGAATTGTCGAGAAGAAAGGAAGAAAACGTCTTTCATTCCTTTCAAAAGAACTCTACGAAAGAAATAACTTTAAAACGTCACTCACGCGCGTATTTCAACAAATTGAACGTTCCTTTTACTCGGAAACGAGCGAAGTTATTTTTTAGAAATCCGTCTTGAAGTGGGTCATTGACTTCCACAAAATGAAAGCTTTGATTGAAAAAAAAACTTCTAATCTCATTCTTTCTTTTTTTTTTCTTTTTTTTAACTGAATCTGGACTTTCTGGATAAGTATTAAACAAAAGATTTGTACGCAATGAGGAAATAATCGATCGATCGATGTAACAAAGAAATGCGTGAATCGATTAATTATATATATATACATACACATAAATACATATATATGTAAATTATATTGTAAGAAAGATGATTGCGAGTCATCGCGTGATTGGAAGATCTTTCTTCAAACGAAATCCCACAAGGATGAATCATTTTTCTATTACGAAGCAACGCGACAAGTGTTTTACTAACATACATACATACATACATATGTACATAAATACGTAGATCAGAAATATCCAAAGCTGACTCAGTCATGAGATTCAGTTCCTATTCGTTTTCATACTGATATGCGTCATTCGATTTACATTGTAAAATAAAAATTATATATATATATATATATATATATATAAGGTTACTAACGATAAAAATTTCCTTATTCTCTATTTCTCTCTCTCTCTCTTTCTCTTTTTCTTTTTCTGCCTCTCTTTAAATAGTATTTCAACACTTATCTTATATTCATTATCGTAACATTTCAATGGGGAAATATGAAAATGATAGAAATGCATATAATTTGATACGAACGTACGTACACATGTGCACATATATTTTAATATATTTCTTTATATATATATGTGTGTGTGTGTGTGTGTTTGTATATATATGTTTGGCTTACTTTTTCATATTTTTTCGTTATAAAAAAATCAATGCAATATAATTCCTTACAAATAAATCTTTCAGCGCACGAACTCACAATTAATTTACAATTATTCATCGTCTCATAAATATGTACTTATGTATGTCTACGACTATTATTTCATGCTTTGTAAGGAGAAAAATCATGTCTTCGCTAGAATCTTCTCAGTGTCGTATAAAAAAATAGAGTTTATATATACCTGCGATCGAAACTTTAAAGCGAAATTAAAAAAAGAAGATATATATATATATATCCATTTCTCGAATCAATGATAATTTAATTCTTTTAATACTCAATAAATATAATTAAATAAATAAATAAACAAATAAGAGAATTTTGTTGTGCTTGACTATATATAGCAAAGTTGTTATTCAAACAAATTTTATTTAATATTATTTATTTCTTTTCTTTTCTTAAACAAGATCGATACAAAATTACGGTTAAGAAGTTATTATGATAAATTATTAGAACGTGCATTAGAGAGTATATAGTATAAATAGGACAAATAAAAAATAAATTCTATGACAATTGTTCAGTCGATAATTATTATTTACTAAACGAATGCATCATTAAGCGTAATACTAGTAAAATAATAATAATAATAATAATAATAATAATAATAATAATAATAATAATAATAATAATAATAATATTATTATTATTATCTAAATGAAAAGAAAAAAACAAACCTTAATAATAAGTAGAAGTAATTATAATAATTATTAATATTAATTACTATTAATATTAATAAGTCGGTAAGAGAGAGAGAGAGAGAGAGAGAGAGAGAGAGAGAGAGAGAGAGAGAGAGAGAGAGAGAGAGAGAGAGAGAGAGAATGAGAGAGAGAGAGAGAGAGAGAGAGAAAGAGTGAGAGAGAGAAAGAGAGAGAGAGTGAGAGAGACAGAGAGAGAGACAGAGAGAGAGAGAGAGAGAGAGAGAGAGAGAGAGAGAGAGAGAGAGAGAGAGGATTATATACGAGTTTTTGGTCAAATACATCAATGAAAGTAATACTAATAACTCTAATAATAATGATTTTCCATTGAAAAAAAATTTCCCTGATGATAAGAATGTTATAAGAAACGAACGATAAGTCACTATTATTCCAGAAAAAAAAAATAAATAAACGATCCTACTTAATAATATCGTCCAATCGTCTAAACTTTCGAGTTGGAATAAAAATCGTTTCTGTGACGGTGTTAATCGACGATTCAAAAAAAAATTTTTTCACTCGACGACGTAAAATCTTTCAGATGCAATTTGATTTCTTTTTTTTTTTTTTTTGATGAGGAAAAAACGTCATTTTATGTATATACATATAATGTATATATTTATGTATATACATATAATGTATATATTTATGTATATACATATAATGATATACTTTATATATCATTTCTTAGGGGAAGAATTAGGATTTATATATGTAGTACATATAATACTTAACATATATTAAAATCTGGAACTTTTCATAGATCACAGGTTGTGATCTGGAGATGTAAAAAAAAAAGTTTCGACAATTTCATTCATGTCGATATCGAATCATTATCATCAGAAATCCACTGGTTTAAATCCAACATTTTTCTATATTAATCTATTAGATCATCTGGCGATCCATAGATCGACGTTTAAGCTAGATCTCGTATATGTACAAAAATATATATGTACGCAAATGTTTCGTCGAGTCTTCTTTTTCTTCTTCTACTTTTTTTTTATTTTATTCATTTTTATTTATTTTTTCACAGCCTGTTTTAAATGAATCGTTGCATACGTTGATCGTAGACGACGAACGAATTTCTAAATCTATCTCTGTCTCTGTCTCTCTCTCTCTCTCTCTCTCTCTCATTCTCATTCTTATTCTCATTCATCATTTTTTATATATTTTATTGAAAAATTGTATCGAACATAAGTTACATTTATTTTATTTATTTTTATTTATTTATTCTTTTTTTAATATCAATCGGATAACGTCGTCAACGATTTACTTATGCTTCATACGTAAATATTTAAAACACACTGTGCTTAGCGCCGCTATACTAATTAACTAATAATAATAATAATAATAATAATAATAATAATAATAATAATAATAATAATAATAATAATAATAATAATAATAATAATAATAATAATAATAATAATAATGATAATAATAATAATAATAATAATAATAATAATAATAATAATAATAATAATAATAATAATAATAATAATAATAATAATAATAATAATAAATGACACTCTTGAGAATAGAGTCCATGTTGAAATTGAAATTTCAAATCTATTTTTCTATTTTTTTTCATCATTGTCAGTTGTAGTAGTAGTAGTAATAGTAGTAATAGTAGTAGTAGTAGTAATTGTTGATACTCTTTTTAATAGTACTCTTTTTTTTTCTTAACAATTATGTCATTGTACAAAGTTTTACGCGTCGACTTACATCCAACACAATACGCGGAGTTCTTAAATCTAAGGTAAAAGTATTTCTCTAGATTTATCATGTATATATATATATATATATATATATATATATATATATATATATATATATATATATATATATATATATATATCTTTTTTTCTTTTGTTTTTCTTTCTTTTATTTATACATTGTAAACTCTGCATTCCGCTCGTGTATATAAACAGACCAAGAAAATGACTGCGAAAGTAAAGTGACACTTTGATGATTTACGTTTTAAATATACATACATATATCATTCTTCGTTATAGCGCAAATAAATTTTATATTAATAATAAAACAATTAAATGAAAAAGAAAAACATAGGAAGGGGGGGTGGAAGATAAGTATCTTCCAATAATTCATTTATTCAAAACAGAAATTTACATACATCAAAAGATTAAAGCTAAAAAAGTTTAAATTCGTCTCTCGGATATTTAAAAAATTATTATTAATTTTTTTATGCAAAATAAAAAAGAAACGTACGTAGTAATAATAATAATGATAACAATTAAGTAATTAAGTATCTAAGAAAAATAAATAAGAAGTATTTATATAGCTTGAAAAATTCGTGAGAAATAAAAGATTTAAAAAAAAAAAACAAAAAAGATTAAAGAAAATTAAAAAAAAAAAAAATAAGAGACCTTGGGGTTGTGAGGGGGGATGTGGGATCTGGGGTAATACGAAACGATGTTATCTCGGTTAATAACTATTTCGTAGAAGGCAGAGTAAAGATGACATGCTTATCCTTCATTGTGGCATGTAAATCTTGTCTCTTTTATACAAACTGAAAATATATGTGTATCCTTATATCCTAAGAATAATATTAATTATTATCAACCTAACATACATAATTACTTCTATATATATATATATATATATATATATATATATATATATATATATATATATATATATATATTAAATTTATACATGTATATATGCATAATTTTATCTTAATACACCTTACACACACATTTTTCTCACACTCTTAATCTCTATCTCTCTCGCTCTATCCACACACAACACACACACACACGCGCGCGCGCTCTATCTCCCTCCCACCCACCCCATCCCCTCTCTCTCTCTCTCTCTCTCTCTCTCTCTTTCTCAGTCTATCTGTATGTACAATACAATCAGGTGCAAACAAAAAAAATTAGACAATTTTTATGCACCCCGCATCATTCTAAAAGCCGATATAAAATTCGACGGAATTTTTTTCCATTAATTAGAGAAAAGTGTTGTTGTTGTTATTGTTAGTATTGTTGTTGTTGTTGTTGCCGCTGTTGCTGCTGCTGCTGCCGCTACTGTTGTTGTTGTTTCCAAATTACATATATCATTTGAATGAATTTTTAGACGGAAAAAAAACATTCACTATTTTTACTTATATATAATTTCCTAATAGTTTGTCGCACACTTTTCAGACGTCCATGTATTTTGTTTGTTTAACTTCACTGTTCGTTTTGTTTTTACAAGATAGTCATCAAGGAACACTACAGATTGTACTTCAGTAAATCATCGGTAATAAACGTTGCTCCGGTTGTTTTAGAGTCGTTGTTGTTGTTGTTGTTGTTGTCCTTCCTCCTCTTCATCCACCTCTACATCCTCCTCCTCCTCCTCCTCCTCCTTTCCATTAAATATATCGTCCTATATATCTTTTTTTCTGTTTGTTTTGTTGTGTTTTGTTTTGTTTTTACCGTCTGCATTAGTAGCGAGGGGGAGAGTTCATGAGACAAGCAGAAGACACAAGTTGTTTTATCAATAATTATTCACACTAACGAGTTATAAAGTCTCGTAAGTTATCTATATTTCGTTGTAATATAACGAAAAATGCATTATTATTATTATTCATCATCATCATCATCCCGGTTCATCCACTGCGTTTACGTGACTGACTACACGACCAACTTGGAATTTTTCTTTTTCTTTTCTTTCCATTTTTTATTTCGACATAGATTCCTGCTCGATACTGCGTGAACAATACAAAACAAATATTACTAAACATAAAAATCATGCAATAATATGTAATACGAATTTTTGATTTTTTTTTTTTTAATTAAAACAAAAAATAACAAAAAAGAACAAAAAGGAAACAGAAAAAAACTTGTTTCTTCGTTACTCTCATAAATTATTCATTTCGTCTAAAATGGCTCCGAAGTTAGAAAACAAACTTTTTCAAATATACATACATATATATTGTCTCTTATGGGCAACTTGTATCTTTATGGCATATATATAAATATTATATATATATATATATATATATATATATATATATATATAATATTTAGAAAAAAAACTATAATTTGCATTTTCTATAATAT
>OU964986.1:943454-1095954 GCA_918808275.2 Dolichovespula sylvestris | reverse complement strand
GCCGCATACTTTCTAATAGTACTCGGACTGTTCGTATGACTTAATATACGCCAAATATGTTGTGTCTCGTCTAATGCAACTTCTAATAAGTCCCCTTCCATCATTAATTCTTCTAGATGTTGCCTCGCACTATGCGACAGGATTACCGCTGTTTCTGAGGAATCACTTGATTGAGATTTACGTTGGAGTTTTGAAACTAAAATTGTTGATAAATCATAATTGTTGATAAATCATAATGAAACTAAAATTGTTGATAAATCATTTTTCATTTTATAATTTATAAAATTGTTTATAAATCATAAAAAGAAAAATAATTTACATAATATTCAAATAAATAAATAAATAAACTCATAATTAATAAATAAATAAATAAATAAATAAATAAATAAAAAACTTACTGTAAGAATAGGCATGCTCGTTACTATTGAAGGTACTACACGTTGGTTCATCGTCATCGATCGTAACGACATCGTCATCGTCATCCTACAAAAGAATTATTCACATTAAAAATCTCTTTTCTCTTTTCTTCTTCAAGATTGAGAAAAAAAGAAAATAAACCAAAATAATTGTCTCTTGAGAAACGATTATATACTACTACTTACTGCTGTGCTAAGGACGCTATCATCCGAATGAACACCACTGAGAGGTGCGATAGCTTGTACTCTTTGATGTAATTCGGGGTTGTTAGCCGCCTTCTTTAATTCGCTACTAATGATCTTTTCCGTTTTTTCTCTGGCAGCAGCTTCGACCAATTTTTGAGAAAGTGCCGACAACGTAGCCAATGCCAAGGAAATTTCTTCTGTTGCTAATGCTTGCCTTGCACGATCCTGCCAGTTCATTGCCCGTTCCGTTAAACACTGCAACGCTTCGCCTTCTGGTAAACGTATTGAGATTTTTTGAAGGCTAACTAAAAGTGCTAATATTGTTTCCAACCGAGGCCTTCTTGAACGTAAACAACATGGACATAAGAATTTCACCTCCCTCGACATAGGTACTTTCCCTTTATACGTTGTCTTGGGTAACGGGACACAATTCGAATGGAACCAATCTTTGCAAAGCTCACACTGTAGCATAAGTCCAAATCTTGGTCTACGACACACACAATATCTGGAATCATCCATTTCGGTTTTCAATAAATTTCTTTCCCTCAAACTTCTCATTGCATCCATCTCGCGTTGTTCCGCCAATTTGAACGCGGCTACGACGGTCGCAGAGTCATTCGAATCGTCGAGTTTTGTATCACAAACGAACACAGAACCGACGGACTCGTCGCCCCTATTTTTCTTCGTCTTCATGGCCAAAACGCCAACTCCGATGCGCGGCGACAACGCCTCCATAAGCGTATAGTGTGAATTTTTTCTTAGGAATGTCCTTACTGTTCTTTCTTTCCAAGTTTTCGCTTGAGATAGCGTAGATTCTAACATCGAAAGAGCATCCAATTGTAATGAAATACTCCTACCCTTTCTAACGATGTCGTCCAACGTGTCGTAATACGGAAAATTTTCTCTCCCTTGAATCTCTTCCACCATGTTCGACCAATTTTTCGCACGGCTTAATACATCTTGTAGCGTATTTAAACTTGGAAGATAACCTTCCACTTCCTCGGCCTCGCGGATAAATTCTTCAACCGCCGAAATCGTTGGCCTATTCCTTCCATTCAAATACACTTTTGCTTTTTCTTCCCACTTATCGATCGCAGCCATCAACGTTCGCAATTCTACTAGAGTACTTTCTATTTTAAAGTGCGGTGGTATCGTCGTTCCTTTTTCTATTAATCTTGCCAAATCCTCACGACTTACGGACTTTGGATCGTCCTGAAGGGATTTTATTTCTTCGAGCCATTGCATTTGTGCTAATTTCTACAGGGGAAAAAAGGAAAAAAGAAAAAAAAAAAGAAAAGAAACAGATATAATTTATAAGTAAAAATTATACTTCTAAATAGATCATAAATGATCCGAATTTATTCTTACCTGTTTTAAGCGAACAAGTTGTGGTAGTTCGATACATATGGAATCTCCAAACTCTATACACTTTTCTAGCTTATCGATATCACAATTGTCTTCTTTAGACTCCAAGTTCTCTGCGTCACTTTGAAATTGTAATACTTGATCCAATATAAACTTTACCCCATCGGATTCTTTTAAGTCGCAACACAAATTTGTTATTTCTTTATAAAATAATGTCAGTTCCTCCACGGTTAATTTATATTTTGTCTCTACGGATTGCCTGGTCCTTCGTAAGAAAAAAGAAAAAAATAAATAAATAAACAGAAAAACATTTTTTAAACTGTACAATAAATGTATACCTCTTTTAATAAGTATAAAAACTAACCTTGTACGTTGCTTGTTGTTTAACAATTGTTGCGCGACGCTTGCACATTTTTCAGCATCTTGTACAGCCGTTGTTAAAGCCGTTAATAATTCACTATCCGGAAACTTCTTATTTTCTGCTTCATTCAAAAGTTCTTTCAACTCACTAAGTTCAACTTTATCATTCTTTGGATCCATGGCTTCTTTAACTTTAGTTACCCACGAGTCGAAAGACTCTGCTTTCAACTTCAACTTTTGTAACATGATTGGCAATTCGTCTAACGTATAACGATAGCGTAAAGTATGTTTTTCTGGTGGACAATCACAAAGATCCGTAAAATGTCTTAAACAAACCAATTGGGAATTGTGACACGAACATGTAACTGCACTTAAAAAACAAGTTGTTTTACAGGCTTCACACTGTCGTTCATCGTCTGGTAATAATTCAAAGGCTTCGCGTTCAGCCTCTGTTACACCCTATAAAAAACAAAATAATTTTTTAAAATATATTTATCAGATATTCGTGAAACTTATACGGCATATTAAACTCTAGGAAATAAAATAAAAAAGAATCTAATTCGCATTGAACACAACATAAACCAGCAGATAAATCACGTTTTAAAAAAACACATGTATCCATCTGTAATAATATTTATCCTTGAATATCAAAGAAATATGTCACCACGCGACTTCCAAAAACTCTAAAATGTTATTAAACATCGATTTACATATTTTACCGGCTTAGAATAAAATAACAGATAATAAAAATTGCTTTGCATAGTTATACCGTGGCAAAACACTGAAAACATAACCTCTACTCACCAATGAAAGTTACATAATCAAGAATCATAGGGATAGAAAATAAAAACAGAAGAATAAATATTTTACAATCGAAAGGAAATCATTGATCAACTATTTTAATAGAAAGAATCGCGTTTGATTAAAATAAACATTATTTTAACAGCATTAGCAGCAGCATTAATATCAATTATAACGTGGACAATGTAGGACTTTGTTGCGATCTCGAATGGTGGCAGTATCAACGCGCACGCACACGAATTTTACCGCGTGTGTTTGTCGTGTACACACGTGTGTGTTGGTAAATGCGTGAGTAAGCGAGCGAATGCCGAATGCCTCTTGGCATCTGATATACTACTTGATCCGAATACATCAGCCACTCTCATACAATAAACCTATTATCTGTTCCGCTTAAATTCAGTTAATCCTGGATAAAACAGGCCATATTGCACCACCATCCTGCGACTTAAAATTGTGTCGAATGTGTGAATAATAAAAAAAAAAAAAAAAGAGAAACTATAAAGACGAATTAAATAGAATTTTACTGGTTTAACAAGAATGATGAAATTTTCAAATGTGAAATGAAATTCGGCTTTATTCTATTGATATAATCTTTCCTGGGTCAAAACTATTGTTGGTAATAATTATCAAAGCGCATCGAATAATTTATTATTAGGTCGTCAAGGATGAAATTTATAGGGAAAAAAGGCAAAGTTGATTGATAACTTACAAATTTCATCCTTGACGACCTAATGCAAAGGATAAATTGTATGAATGTATGATAAAGATGTATGGATAGCATAATTTAACATGATACTACACGAATGCATTTCAATGTAAAAAAAAAAAAAAAATAAAATAAAAAATAAAAAAAAAATAAATTATAGACCTATGCATTTCTTTTTCTTTTATATAATTTTAAAATAATAATAATGATAATAATAATAACATACATATCCTGACATTCAAGCGGAATAATTGAATTGCTAAATATTGACTGTGTAAATATTATCGACTCACCCATTCCAGCAAATTTTTTCGCAATTTTTTTTCGTCATCTACCATTTGTAACATATCATGATAAGTAGCCGTAGCAATTCCAATATCTAATGAATCTGGATCTAAAGACATTTTGCATACTAATTCGTCGTGAGAGAATACACAAAACCTCCTTAAATTTGAATAATGCGTGATGCATTCTCTTCCCATTTTGAGCTAATGAAAAGAAGAGAATAAAATGCAATGAATTATAAAATATAATATATATTAAGCTAATACACATATATTTTAAGTAGTACACACCCAATCTGCAGGTGCAAAATTTACTGCCTCTGCAAAGTTATAACCTTGATTGAAACCTGCATGATAAGCCCTTGGAAATGTGACAACAAATTCACCAGCATGTTGATCGGTTCTAAACACTGATACTCCTATCGAATAAAATTAATATTTTTAATACCTATTAAATACTCTAATAAAAATATAGAAAGAATAAAATCATTCATATAATTTACCTTCGTTCGTTAATATGTTTGGATTCATAATTGTTACTAATTGATGTAACAAATCAGGTTGACTGTGAAATAATTCAGGTGCAGCAGATTTCATGGACTGTTCAAATTTTTCTGCCTGAGAACCAGGCACACCGTACCATGTTTTTGGTTCTCCCCAATGTAAATAATTAATGGAATAACTCCAATGATCTTCATTGTGCCAACAAAACGTTGCGAAACACATGCCAACGTACATCCATGGGACTTTCATGCCACTAATATCCGCATTAATATGACCTAATACACTACCACGTAAAACCGGTAAATTGTTTAAATTCCACCAGGACTCGGCATATTCTTGATCACACGTAAATAAATTAACACTTGTTTTCGTTGGGAATCCAGATCCATGATCCATGGTATGTAAATCCGCGCCATATTCTACTGTAACATCTTCATCGATAGATGAAACTATTCTCCAGAATTCTTTTTCCACTAACGAAGTTGGAACCATCTATAAATGATAAACGATATTTAATTATATACCCTAATAAATATACATTAAATATTTTTTTCATACGTGTACTGGCATGTTGAAATAGTCGCTTTTGAATTGATCCGCCATTTCACCAAATTGTTGAAGGGTGTACTCTCTTTGCGCTTGTTCAAAACCGAAGGCCTCCATTGGTTTTGAAACTTCTTCCGCAACACATTTTGGACACCTCCAATCTCCCTTAGGTATTTCTGTTAAAGGTGGCATTAGACAGAATGTGTGATAGCTATCATCACAGCCATCACACAGAAGCATATTTTCTTCATTGTCACCTCTCCCACAATTATGACAAATGTATTTTGCAAGCTAAACGAAAAAATACGTTTAATAAATATTTTTGCAAGTAGATAGTGTAGTGATTGAAAAATAAAACCTCTACTTACTGGGTCAAACTCATACGTTAGTTTAACGCCTCTGGTTTTGTTAGACTTCTTCGATTCTTTGGTATTAAAACCAGCCATTTTTGGACCAGCTCCATAAAAGTGTAATTTCTTAAGTTCCTTACTTTTATCATTATCTAAATATCTGCTTCTAATAATACCTTCTTTGCCATCATGATCGGAATCACATTCTTCTTTGCAATCTTCTGGCTTGATGCAAACTTCTTGTTTTTCTTCCTGACCAGAAAATCTTTTTGAACGACGCGAAAACTTCTCTGCTGGAGGTTTGATTTGCTGTCTTGATATTATTCCATGCGGTTTGTAGTCACGATCTTTTTTCTCCTTTTCGTCAGAATCTGGTTCTATTTTCTATATATCAAAATACAATAATATAAATGACCTATATATATAAAAGTAAATACTTATAAATTACATAATATTCAAATCTTACAATATCAACCAATGCTTTTCCTTGTTTAAATACGTCAAATGGATATAAAATTCTTTCGTAATGATTTTTTAAAATACTTCCAACGCTTCTTCCAGAGGGATAACCTAATTTGTTGGCAATTTTCGCCCATCTTCTTTCCTTTGTTACTGTTTCTACGCCTCCTATAAAAAAAAAAAAAGTAAATAAATATTAGTACATTGTTGCAAACTGTAATATATAAGCAAATAAAGAAAGAATTGTACCTTCGTCGGTGACGATCTTGTGCAAAGAATACAAATCCAAAGCTTTGCGCTCTACGAGAGGTATCTTTAACGAAGATCCTTGTAATTCCCAGAACTTGGCAATTTGATCTAAGAAATTAAGTTTTATCCTAGTTTTAGCTTCTAATTCATTCAATCTTTGTATCCGTGGAACAAATTTGAATTTGTCAACGTCGACCGCAAATGGTGGCTGCCAATTCTAGAAAAAGGAAAACAAAAAAAAATCAAAAAACAAGAGAAATTGAATCATTAGTAACGATACAGGATTGTATGTAATACAGAAATATAAAAGAATTGTTATAAAAGAGATGAGAAATTTATAAATGAAAATCTTATAAAAAATGTAGAATAAAAAGAATATTTTATGACTAGGAATTATTTCGAAGAACAATAGTTCGACCGACACGACTATAGATGCGCATTATTTCTCCAGACATTCATTATTTCGATCAAGGAAAGGTTGTTTCATATCGATGAAATCGTTGGTTATGGTTTATTCAGGGGTTACAAAGAACGCCTCTCTCGTGAACACTATAGACGTCCCTGGTGCTTCGTTACTACTCCACAGTAATAGCGTATGGCGTAAGATATTATCGTAAAGAAACGGATAAAACTGAATTAGAACAATTTCCGATATACAAATAATCAAATCAGCATTTGTTATTGCAAATTTTTCTAAAACAAAAATACTAATAATATAATCTATACGAGGAAAAAAAAGATCGTTTTAAATAACAACTTAATCTCACAAAATGTAACATCGCGACCATCGTAACACGACATATGTATATTCGTAAAAAAGTAGTAGTTGGAAGTCTCCTCTCGATAGATTCTTTACGTACGTTGAATTCTTATTTTATGTAATTTTTCCGTAATGTGTAAATTTTAAATGATGTCGTAAAGTAAGACAATACTAGTCTTATATGACACAACGGCGAATTAGCGAGAAGACCAATTAATCAATAAAGCTTTTCCATCAGCTTTTATACATTGAGATATGCTTCGGACTTTTATGTACTGTCTTCCTTTTTTTTTTTTTACGAAATTGCCCGACCAAAAAAAAATATATATAATAATTCTTGTATACATATAAATAAATAAAAGAATAAAAAAATTGTCGTGAAACTCGTAAAAAAATTGTACGATAAAATTATTACAAACACACACAAAAAAAAAAGAAAAAGAAAAGGGGGGAGTATAACCTCAAATTTGTAATATAGCACACGTGTCTGTTAATCTACAATTTATAATAATGATTTAACTTGTAAAAAAAAAGTTATGAGCACCTAATATACGGAGGCGCATAAAAGGAAAAAATATGAACGAAAAGATGGATATGAAATTATTAAAAATTTAAATGAAAATATTCGCAAACGTAACCGAAACGTGTCTTTTAAAGGGCACACGATAATATCGTGCAACTAACGACGCCCTGCAACGACGTCACTCGTTCAAGCAGACTTCCAACGAAATGGTGGCATTTGTTAAACGCCATCTCTAGAAACGCATCCATCCACCGTGAATGCCCAACATATTCGACATAAAATTAGTAGTTGTAATAATAATAATAATAATAATAATAATAATAATAATAATAATAATAATAATAATAATAATAATAATAATAATAATAAGAAGAAGAAGAAGAAGAAGAAGAAGAAGAAGAAGAAAAAGAAGAAGAAGAATAATAATAATAATAATAATAATAATAATAATAATAATAGTTCAGTAATAATGCTCGTAGCAATAACAACACTATGATAAAAGTATAACAATAGTATTGAACGGGACGATGATGGTACGATCGATCATAAGAAGTTTATCCCACACAAATATACTTCACAAAATTTCTTAACCATCAGCCAAATAAGTTTACCTTGTAACGGGAACATGTAATTTCAACAAAGAAATATGGCAGCCTCTTAACCACGGCGCATATGTGTATGCGTGTAAACATCGTTATCTATGCATTATTATATACATTTATTTAGAAATGTTTTCAATGTAAAAATCTTTTTTAATCATACTATCACAAATCATATTAATTAAAAATCATCTCTATATATCCGCACACACACACGCGCGCGCGCGCGCGTACGATTTATATAAAATAATACTATATATACCTAGACAGGATATCAATTTAAAAAATCAAGATAGAAATCGTGCTAAGACCAAAGAAGGGATCTTATCAAATTTGTTGTGAAAAATGTGCACGATAAGATTTCTTTATAATCATATATACATACATACATATATATATATATATATATATATATATATATATATAACATAAAAGAAACTAGACTAGATATATTCGATTTGTTTTACAAATATAAAGGTACCAAGATCTGTTTTTTTTTTTTTTTATTTGTTATTGGTCGAAACAAAACAAAACAAAAAAGCAAAAACAAAAAAAGGTAGAAAAAAGAATTCTCCCGACTAAAACTTTTCTTCTTGACGCCTCATTTAAAAAATTGCATTTTTATTTTTATGCGTGCCCCCCCTCTCTCTATTTCTCTCCTCTCTTTTTGGTTCTTTTTTGTCTTTCTTCGTGTATGAAAAAATTCCCAACGATCGAAACTACCTGCGAGAATGTCACTGAGAGAGAGAGAGAGAGAGAGAGAGAGAGAGAGAGAGAGAGAGAGAGAGAGAGAGAGAGATTTTTTTCTCCCCCTCATCTTTCGCATGGTAGAAACAAAATGGTGGCAGAAATCATTTCCATCGCGATCGCGTAATATTAAAACGAAGGAGGTTCGTTTCACTCGACGATCATTGACACACGTTTGAAGAAAATAGAGACACTACCAAGTGAGAGAGAGAGAGAGAGAGAGAGAGAGAGAGAGAGAGAGAGAGAGAGAGAGACGGACAGACGGACACAGAAGCGCGCGCGCGCATGCGTTGATTAGAAAAATATTAGAAAAAGATCTATAAGAAGACTGGTGCTGCAACGAGAAAAGATGAGCGAAAGGTGAGAAGAAAGGACACGACTATGTGTGTGTACGTGCGTATATAATGAGAGAAAGAGAGAGAGAAAGAGAGCAAAGATGCATCTTCCCTCTCCCCACCTCACACTTCTCTCTCTCTCTCTCTCTCTCTCTCTCTCTCTCTCTCTCTCTCTCACCTTTCTTTTTTTTCTTTTTATTTCTTGTCCGGTCTCTTATATACCAAACAATTCCCTCGTGCGTTTTCGCCAATCATTTCGTTCGAAAAGAAACGAGTCTTTTTTTCCTCCCGAAGGTGACCGTTTAACATGGCGCCTCTTTCTTTCTTTTCCCCCTTTTCTATTATTTATTTATTTGTTCATTTATTTATTAAATAACTTTATCATAACGTTATAACGTTAGAAGGATACAAAAGACGATATTATCGAATATACATATATATATATCACTACGTTCGTCTCTCCATCTGTCTCTTTCTTTTTCTTTCTCTCTCACTCTTACTCTCACTCTCACTCTCACTCTCTTTTATCCAAAATTCTAAACTCTTCAACCGATTAACCTGTTTCGGATTACTTTTATAAATAAAAAAGAAAAAAAAAAAAAGAAAAAAAAGCGGAAAGATAAAGAAAAAGAAAAAAGAAAAAGAAAATACTCTCTAACATTTTCAAACGACCATCACCACCCTCATCATCAACAATCTTTTAATCCATTTATAAGAAATCCAACTATTTCGAAAATATGTGTAAATCATGGCTATTCGATAGTTTCTGTTATTCCTTCGATCGTTGTTCGTTCGTACGTCATAAAAAAAAAAAGAAAGAAAGAAAGAAAGAAAGAAAGAAAGAAAGAAAGAAAGAAAGAAAAGAGAAAAGAATAGAAAAGGAACACAGAAGAACGTGCACTCGTTGTATCGTCCTCGTTAAAATCAATCTCGTTACAAAATCGGACAAACGTTACGACACAAGGAAATGGATAAATCTCTCTCTCTCTCTCTCTCTCTCTCTCTCTCTCTCTCTCTCTCTCTCTCTCTCTCTTCCTGTCGCTCGCCCGCTCGATTTTTTTCCGAAGAAAGATAGAGAAAAAACTAAAAAAATTAAAAAAAGAAAAAAAATAGTACAGAATCATCAACCGATTCCCCCCCTCTCGTCTCTACCCTCCCCCCTCCTTTTTTGTAACGATCTTTTCTCGTGGACATATTGTCTTCTATGCCGATATACGAAGAAATGCACAACGTGTTACGTGTTGTGTTAGATGAATATAATACATAGTTATAAAGAGAGAGAGAGAGAGAGAGAGAGAGAGAGAGAGAACTTGTTATTTTACACGCAATGCGTGTTTAAGTAATTACTTAAAGTCTAGGATTGGAATCGAGGTCGCGAAGCGATCGGGAAGGTACAAAGGGGTTTGGAGGGGTAGGGGAGAGGAGAGGAAAGGAAGGTACAAAAGGGGAAAAAATGAAAAAAATGAAAAAAAGAGAGGAGAAAAAAAAACAAGAAAAAGACAGACAGACAGAGAGAGGGAGAGAGAGAGAAAGAGATAGAGAAAGAGAGAAAGATCGATGCACATACACGCACACGCACGCACACACGCGCGCGTAGTATACACGCGACGCCTCGTTCTCTCATTGAAGGGATTTCGATTACGTGCGAATTTTACGAATATAAAAAAAACATTTAATAAAAGGTGTATGTGTGTGTAAAAAGAGAGAGAGGGAGAGAAGGAGAGAAAGAGAGAGAGAGAACGAAATATCGTACGTGACGTTACTCACGGGCGGAGGTTTGATCTTGCAGATGCCAGATTTTTCAGCGATCGGTCGTATTTTCGCGATATATCCAAGAGGGTCGAGGAACTCCTCAGTGCTTGGCTCAAATACAGGGGCCTCGGGCGGTATAGAGAACTCGAAGTCCGAGTCAGTACGATCACAGGCCATGTCCTGGGTACGACAACAATATGCACCGAAACGATCCTCAGTAGTAAAGTCGGAAGTAGCGTCGTGGTATCTCGATACCATGACTCTTTACTTCCTTCCTTCCTTAATAAGAATATCTTTCTTATGTCGTTTGCCGTTGTTCTGTATTAAATGAGAGAGAGAGAGATGTGTGTATATGTATGTATATATATATATATATGTATATGTATATATATATGTATATATATATATTTATATGTATTTAAAAACTATGGGGGGAAAAAAAAACGATGACGGTCGATCGGTCAGATCGGTCCTGAGGCACGTTAAAGACGCGCCCGTGTCGCCGATGCCAATTCCTCGCTTTTGCTCTTTCTCTTCTCTCTCTCTCTCTCTTCTTCTATCTATTCTTCTCTCTCTCTCTCTCTCTCTCTCTCTCTCTCTCTCTCTCTCTCTCTCTCTCTCTCTCTCTATGCCTGCCCGATTCTTTTTCGTCGCAAACCAACGCGCGCTTGCGTACACGTTACTTCCTAAACGTTTTAATAAAATCACATGAGACAAGCGTTCTTTCGGTAAACATTCTTACGGAGCACCATCCTCTTCTCTTTACTACGATTACACGACCGCGTATGCTTGACAATGAACGCGAAGAAACGATAAAAGGACACATGGACGTATCTACCCTCGACATCCGACGCGGAGTCCCGCACACGAGCGACTGGCCTGCTTCGCGTTTCTACGATCCACAGCTACCTCCTTCCCCTTACCCTCCTATCATCGCTCCAATATACACGACGCTAAGGCATTAACGTAGCGTAGGAGTCAACTGCTGGCGCCATCTTATTCTACGATCTGATTCGTCGTTCCTACAACGTGACCAATCAATCTCTATTTTGCTCTCTATCTGACCTTCTTATTGGCTCCTTATCAGAAATTGTTACCACTCGATTACAAATGGTTCGATAATATTTATGACAATCTATCATTCGTTGATATTATTCTTAATTGTTTCCTCCTATTGGTTCAGAAATAATTTCTTTAAATTATTCGCTCGTTCTGAACGTTATATATTGCATATCGTTTTACATTGGATATTATAGTAAATCGAATATTTATCTCGAAACATTGTAATATCGTTTACTAAACATTGATTTTATATAAATTTTATTATATATATATATATATATATATATATAATATATGTTTCTTCGTATTATCTTTATAGTTATAATTAACCTGAACTTAAAATTTTAACATGATTTGAATTTAGCGCTTTTGAAATGCAAAAAGTCGAATACACTGAAGCTACTGCATATCGATTTAGTATCAGTGCTCTGTTCCGCTGCGTTTCGTTGAAGTTTCAATAGGTAAGTGTTTATGTAATATTTGAGTAACTTTTAAGTGATAAAATGTTTAAGAAAAATATGTGAATTTGATGTAACAATAATATATTATACATATATGTGTACCATAGCATACATACCATAATAAATGTATGGTATAATTATCTTATAAGGAACTATTGCTTCTTTCTTAATTAGTTGGTTATGGTAAATTTCATTCTTTTGTTTTTCAGACATTCTTCACAATGGGTCTGCATTTTGGAAATTTGTACAAACTAAGAGGAATCGTCTACTTCCGTCTGAGCCCTCACGAACAGAAAGCTTTCAAGGGTTTTATATCAGAGGGTGTTCCAAATACTCTCAGACGGTTCCATAGCAGTGTATACCGTTATTTACCAAGTATATTAATTAATCTACCAGATCATTATAATCATAGTAACCTTTCGTATGATAAAAGTATTAGTATTAGTTTTATACCAATTAAAACTCTTTTATTTTTACAGTATTTGCTCTAAACTATATGGTATACCTATGGGCCTTAGAAACACATCACAAACTAGAACGTAAAAATCCAGATATTTACAAGGATGACGTTTAATATATTTAAATAATTTAAATATAAATTAACAAGTAGTGTTATCTCGTCTAGGTTGTATTACTATGTGTGATACAATGAAAGTTCTATGAATATATATTTCAATAAATTAACTTCGTTTCAACTATAATAACAAAATTATTTCCGTATTTGTAATTGCTTTGATCTCCGCTTTATTACATTTAATATCCTTGGATCCTTTAAATACGTACAAATTTTTTAATGATTCTTATTTGCAGTAAAAATTTTGTAATTTATGCTACTGCCCCGAGATGGCGCCTAACGAACAGATGAGCCACTGACGGATATTGAATCGTCGAATCCCTGCGTTAAAAAGAGTATAAAATTTTGGTTCTAATAAAATTTCAAGTTACGAGTTATAATAACAATAGGGAGACAGACGAAAGAGATGTTATTTGTTAATTGATATACAAATACGATTAACAATTGTAATAAAGTTAAACATTATTGGATCGAGGTATAAACCCAAAGACATTATACGTTCCTGTTAAAAGAAACGATCATGACGACTAGCGATCGAGGGAACGAACCAATAGAAATCGACGTATCAAAGATCGCACCTCGGTAAAAGGGGGATAGAGGTGAGAAGAGGTAAACCGCGAAGTAGAGAAGGTAGAAGGATCAAAAGAGTAGTCGTGAGAAATTTTCACTCGAGCATGGTCGGGGACTTAGGTATAGGTGTTCGTTCCTTGAAAAGGTTTCTTCCTTTGTGCATGTGAGGGTGAAGTGTGTGTATATATATAATATATATATATATATATAAACAATCGTTATTAATTAAAAATCGGTAAGTAATTAGAATCTCTAAGATATTTTTCGTTTAAGTTGCTGTGCGTTTCGGCGGCCATCCGTGTTTCGTTCGTTTCCTTTCATTTCCTTTCGTTTCGTTTCGTTCATTCGTTCGCTCGCTCGCTTGTTGCATTACACCTATCATCGTCATCGGCTCGCGACACCTACAGTTCCTTGTAAGTTTAACAGCAATACTGTACATTCATTACCGTCCAACACAATCACATAGTTTCCGTGAAAGAAGACGCCTAAATAAAAGCAATCGCTGTGTCAAGGCTTCCTTCTAAAAGAATATAACTCTAACGCCATAACGGAATTCAGTGCAATCCTGGATTTCTTCATCCTTTACGGAATTCCAATTGATATTCCAATTGGTATTCGTTCAGAGGCACACCTGTTGCTCTCTAGTGTTCATTTAAGACTCCAACTCTTAAAATAATTTCCAGTGAAAAATCTAAAATCGAAGCAACTTTCATTATTATTTTACTCCGTTTTCTTTATTTTTTTTTTTTAATTTTCTTTTTACGTCTAAATTTTGTTCTTTCTCGTTTTTCGTGTATTTACGTCCGCCGTCGGTGTAGGTAAAAAATCGTGCATTGTGGAAATTAGTGTGTAACTTTTCTTTTTTCTTTCTTCTTCTTCTTCTTTTACATCAATCTTTTTTTTTCTACTCAAAATGAAGGACCAAATAGAGTGACCAGATTGCCAACGTATGCATAGGTGGAATTCTAATAAATAAACTATTTAACGATCGGAGAGTGGGGATTATTTTTCTTCGTGTCCGCAGGTACATATATTTATTTTCTATATTACCAAATATTAGATTAATGGAAAGATAAATTATTCGTATTTATCTATATGTAAATATGTCTATCGGTATTACAACTATAACATCCGGATATACAATATAATCTATCCCTTAACGTCGTACGTGACTTTCAAGTTTATTTATTGTATATATACGTATAATAATATATGTATATATATATATATAGTTCGTTCTTGTACTATCGTAGATATTTCTTTCTTATTTCTTTTTTTTTTTAAATTCGTAACAGCTTACAAATTGAAATATGCTGCGTTTCAGAAAACAATTCGCATTGTTATCTCGATATCATTATCACTGCAGGGTGGTGACTCACTAGTTCGTAACACGATCGATCGATCGTTTCTTTAAAAAAAATCTATCATCTCTTTATTTTTCTTATATATCTTATCGATTTAATCCGTTTAACTATTTTTAATGAAATATAAAAATTCGTTCTCTCTTTTTTTTTTCACTTTCCTCCTACTCTTCTAACGTTTACTTTACGGTGATATTTAACTTTACGATTATATATTACATTTATATCTAGCATGAGATCGGTTTTTGTTTCGTGACAATCGTCATTCTCTCTCTCTCTCTCTCTCTCTCTCTCTCTCTCTCTCTCTCTCTCTCTCTCTCTCTCTCTCTCTCTCTCTCTCTCTCTCTCTCTCTCATCATACACACAACACTCATAAAAACGTGATACTCTTTACACTCGATACTCAAGTGTAAAAATTCTTATCTATTTAGAGATACGATCGACGGTGTCTCTGTGTTAATTATAACGAACGATATTATCGTTCCACTGTAGTGTCGTAGCGACGAGAGGAGGTTAAGGTTAAAAAAAGAAAATCAGTTTGTTTATTAAAATTACAGTAAAAAAACATTACGTACCTATTATTTTATATAATATTATATATATATATATATATATATATATATATATATATATAGTTTTTGTTTGTTTGTAATAATCATTTCTAATGGTTTTTCTAATCGTTGATATTACTAAGAACACCTGTAATACACGCCCACTAAGTAGACCTACGCGTGTCATTGCGATCACCATGACATAGATCGAAGATCTCTATGATGAAAACATTTTATGATAGAAAACTCGTCGACAAGATTCTTTCAAAAATTTCAAACGATTCATTCTTATATTGACACATGATATATATATATATATATATACTCGATCTCGAGAAAAATTATTCGTTGATAATAATTTTAATCCTTTAGACTATGAAGTCATCATCGAATACGATATAACCTCAACAAATAGTTTCACAGACAAATTTTTTTCAAAGTATATATTCGTGTACCTGTTATATCAAAAGCAAAAAAAGAATCAAATTAATAATTAACCGAGCAAAAAACTAAAAAAACAAATGCAAATGAATCTTCTTTTAATATATTTTTTCCTTATTGTAATACATATATAAACAAGACATATATAAAAGAAGCGAGACTAATTATAACAATAATTAATATAAAAAATATAGATTTTTTACTATAAATCGATCATCAAAATGGCGGATTTTAAATATCTGATTTTAGAATGATTCTAAATGTACGAATAACTATAAAAATATCAATGAAAAGAATTGATTCACAAAACGTAATAATACTAATAATACTAATAATAATAATAATAATAATAATAATAATAATAATAATAATAATAATGATAATAATAATAATAATAATAATAATAATAATATAAAATACTGATTCGTAAGCATAAAAATATATCAATAATATAACCATAATCATCTCTTCATTGCTTCTGGCTCATTTCTCTGGAAAGTGTCGTGTCACAAGCCCGTATGATGCATTGTACACTATATATACATACTCACACAAACACATATATATATATATATATATCATTATACTATATACAACATTATACTCTTGTATACTAGTTATACGGGCATACAGTCGACTCCTTTTATTTTTTTTTTCTTTCTTTTCTTTTTTCTTGTTCTTTCTTTTACCTCCTTCTCTAAGGAGCGTGGTGCAAATCTCTTGGCATGATGACACACGACGTGACACTGGATGACCTTAGGCAATTTCCTACGCCGTTAAATAACGCATCTTCTCGATTTTATGCGCGCGCACTCGTTCTCTCGTAAGTACTGTACGTTCTCTCTCTCTCTCTCTCTCTCTCTCTCTCTCTCTCTCTCTCTCTCTCTCTCTCTCTCAAAACGAACAATACAAACTTCCATTATTTATTGTTGCTTCGTGTCTAACCCCCTGCAACGATCATTTTTCATTCCTCGCAAAGTTTTTCTAAAACGATCATGAATTATCTTTTGAATCCACATTAATGGAAAATAAAAAGGATTTAACGCGAATACAATTTTTCTTTATTATTTTTTTCTTTTTTGAGGTTATAAGATGACTAACTATTGTATATCTACGATTTAATTTAATAAAGATATTGTCGATCGTTATGGTTTAATAATCGCGTGGAGGCCTCATTAATGGAGAATAAAAAGGAGTAAATATAAATTTGTAGAAAACATTTTTTTTTTTTTAAAGATATATTTTGAACAAGGTATCGATCATTAAAGTTATTAATCGTGTGGAAGCATTCGGAGTGCATTCGTTCGGTCCATTCACTGGAAAACTTGTTCAACACTGCAACACGAATTGGAAGGTATGCGAGAGGCACATTGCTAACTTTCTTTCCACTTCTTCTTTTTTTTTTCTTTCCTTCGCTATGTACAAGTATGTGAGCGGGCGCGTGTATATATTGTATCCACGCATATGCGTCCAACCACGAGGGAACACGCTAACTTCTACTTACCTAAACTTCTGTTGTTTACTTTCGATCAGATCTCTTTTTGAGATCTAAACTTTCTTATTTCATTTTTGTTACGTATGTATCTTGTTTGAATCGGGTTTTCTAAGCGACGCCATCTGCATTCGAGTTTTGTTACTATGGCATGTTTTATATAATCAATTTATCGAATGATCGTTTATCAAATGTCGGGGGATTACTAAATAGTATTTTTTCTTCTTTTTTTTTTTAGAAAGATTTCATTCGTTTCAAATAAAGTCGCTTAGTCAGTTGTAAATAAATCAATAGTTCATTCTTCTCGTTCGATTTGTATAATCGAACGATCACCGAGATAATCAAAATATAGATTATCAAATTGTCGTTGAAATGGATTGAATTTGTATAAAAGCAAATCGATCTCACGTGGACTAAATAATATTTGTCAATAATTTCTTCATTCTATTTGTATAATCGGTTAATCGAATAATCGAATAAACGTTAAAATTTAGATGACTGAATAATGTTTAAAAAAGAAAAAAACGATTTATATGCGGTAATTAAATACCAAAACGTAATACATGCCCAGTACCTTATCATCCAATTTACGTTTACTACGAAATGATCACTATAATACGATAATTAGATAACTAGATGGTTGGTACAGAAAAAAAAGGAAAAAAAAAGTAATTTAATTTGTATAAAATACAATTGTCATATGGCTAAAAGTGTACCAACATAATAGATATCCCCGGTAGTTCCTTCGAGCGACCAAGTTACGAGTAACGAGTAACGGTTGTAGGATAAATGAAAAACACGAAACTTCCGCATAAATTCCTGCACGTCTACGGGCAGTTCAGTCAATGCCCTTATGTTGCACGTCTTGCATCTGTTTAATTAAACGGTTGCTCGAGCATAAAAAAAGTAATGCACTTTAATCTGTCGCGATTTAAACATTATGGTTCTTACTTTTTTCCCTTTTTTGTTTTCCCCTCAATGAAATGAAAACGAACAATAACAACCTATGCATTTAAAATAATCTTTATTACGTAATTGTTCAAATAAATATTTATTTGTAGGTTATAATCATACGTCGAGTCTGACTCGACATCGATTTTATTACTATATCGAGTGTGACTCGATATCGAGTTTATGTCTAAGTCGAATATGAATCGACACTTTCTAAGGTAACTTTCTATAATAATGTTTTATTAAAAAATATCATAATTTTGTTGGAACAGATTACGTGAGTACTGTACTCACACACGCGCGCACACATTTTCTATTTAAAAACTATTAAAACGCATGGGTGTTCTTTTGAATAGATTAAATAGATTAAAAAAAAAGAATGCGGAAGTTGAAAACTTGGGGGGGGGGTGGGGCACCATTAGAAGATAACGTTATCGATCTCAGCTAATGTCCTTGAGCAAACGATTAAGCAATATTCCATTTCATTATAAAAAAAATTCTCGTAAATTTGATTTATTCGGAAACAATTTCCTGTCCGTTGCCGATCCCACGCAATGTTGAAAAGTATTTTTTATTGAATTTTTCTCACTTTGAACGAATAGAACGTCGAACGCGGTGTTTATGTCAAGTACGTTCAAGGCCGTGCTTATACCACGTTCTCTGCGACACGCATTCCGTTAGTAAATTTTTCTCTTTGAGGTGTGCCTGCATACAGAAATGATTACTTGGCTCCTTCTATCGATGATTCGTGTTGTTGTTTTCTCTTTCTCTCCTCCTCTTCCCCTCCTCTCTCTCTTTCTCTCCCTCTTCTCCTCTTTCCTTCCCCCCTCTCTCTTTCTCTTTCTCTCCTTCACACGGACAATAATATCTTTTTTCCCTGTTGATCACCCAACGAATAGTAATCGGCATAATTGTTTCTTCTTTCCTTTTGCTTTTTTTTTTGTTTTGTTTATGAACGCGTCAATGAATACCTTCGAAAAACTCTGGTCTATGCTGGCATTAAAGTCTCTTAAATAGTTACGTTGATACCCTACTTCGTTGCCTTAGTCGAATACGAGTCGCGTTCACAGGCAACTATCGGAATGATTTAAACATTTTTTTCCCCGTCAAAGCATTCGATCGACGCTAAACTTATTATTACATTTAAAAATATGTTTCTTTAACGATCAGGCTTGACACCATCGAATGAGACAAAGAAGAAAGAGAAAAAAACTTTGTAGAATGTATATAGATATAACAGTATAAATTTGTTTACTCTTCGTTTTGTGTAATTAAATGATTCGACGAGTGGGACGAGTTCGTATAACCCGTAAAAAATAAATAATTTCTCTTAGTAGTCGCGCATTGTGATGTGGAGAAAAGAAAAGAAAGGTTTATAGGATGGGACGACGTTGAAACGTTAAATAGGTTTTTGAAATCCGTGAAGGAATCTCTATCGATTCTCGTTAAAAACTTGTGCATCTCTGATCTTTCATAGTTTGATACACAGATCGTCGTTACCCACTCGTCGTCCTGGCTTATCTCCCTTTCTTCTCTTTTTCTCACTTAATGTCATTGGGAAGATTTATGAAAATTATCTTTCAAACGTATAAAAGGAGGATGAAAGAGAAAGAAAGAGAAATAACTTTGATCTTAGTATCACGTCATGTTTTTTTTATTTATTTATTTTTTTTCCCCTTTAATGAGAAGCTATGGGTAATGGTCGAAGTGATATCCATACAAAAGGGACACTCGATATACTTGACTTTTTAACAATGTCTTCCAACATTCTAAAGTTTCCCACGGCACCTTATCTCTCTCTCCTTCTCTCTCTCTCTCTCTCTCTCTCTCTCTCTCTCTCTCTCTCTCTCCAGTAAATTGCAACATTACTTACTGCTACGAGCCACACAGCAGTGAAAGCATTCGCTTATGTTAGAGAGAAGAACTTGCCCTATGACGGTCATTGTCTTAATACGCAATATTTACACACACACACACACACACACACACACACACACACACACACACACACACACACACACACACACACACACACACACACACACACACACACACACACACACACACACACACACACACACACACACACACACACACACACACACACACACACACACACACACACACACACACACACCGCGGTTCGTGTGAGTACATGGATGATGTACTTCTTTCTACCATATATAAGAACTTTTACCTTCTAATCTAGATGTAGATACGTGTGTGATGTACTTACACACATCGATGTATTTGTGATGTATATAAGTGCGTTCTTCTGGCGTATGATACGCATATACGTGTTAATTCGTGATCCGTGATTGGTTGATGTACGTGCCATCAAATTATTTACTTTTATATCGATAGGACAAGAGAAAAGATATTATCAAAGCACTTTGCGTTACAATCAGGATAGATAAGAGAAAATCTCACAATCTCCAAGTTTACTTTTCACTTTCGAATTCTTCGAACGACATTGGCAAAGTGAGCCATTCAGTCGTAAAGTTAATGGATTTGGCTATTGTTCGTTAAATAGAATTTTAAATGGACCATAAATTGTATATTGTACTGAACGATTAATATACGCTCTAAATAAGTTTTCCAGTCATCTCGAGAGAATCATAAATTGTTAAATCTTGTAAATGATTCAGAGTACGCTTTTAAGAGAAATTTTTCCATCTTGATTGTGCCATAAATTGAAACGTTATAAATGATTATAGCGGTGATATTCTTTAAATAATTATGAAAGTTTAAATCGACGATACGCACTCACACACCCATGAAAGAAATTCGAAACATGCCTAACGAAACGAATTAGGCTCATTGGAATTTCACTTTGGTTACATGCTGACTTTCATGCGATACCAAGTATGGGTCCCATGACCCGATGCTAGCCGGATATAGCTAACAGGCATACCGTTCAACTATCGACCGTCATCGAGATATTGAATCGTTATTTCGACATTCGAAAGAAAAAAAAAAAGAAATTAAATTAAAATTGATCTTTATCGTGTATATCTATCATTTCTATCATCGTCATTTTACGATTTGATGTTTCAGGCAAGGTTGATCGTGTTTGAACTTCCAATATGCCATACTATAACAGTAGCCATAGTCCAGCAGTTTATAACAAAGGTATTGTTAATATTAATATTAGCAAGTCATATGGTATTTCAAAAAATATATTAATTATATCGTCCACCAAGAATTAACATTAATAAATATTAAATATCGATATTAAAATATAATAGTAATAATAATAATAATAATAATAATAATAATAATAATAATAATAATAATAATAATAATAATAATAATATAAATTATTTATGTAGAGAAATATATAATGAAATATTGAAATTTGTTCATTCCCAAAGATGGTGGCTCGAGCGGACCATCGAGTACTTCCGGTGGTCGTGGTAGTAGTACCGATCCACCTACATACATGATGGAACATTTAGCGACATTTACAGTGACGAAAGAGATAGGCATTCTTTATCCAGCTGATGGTATGCGTCGTCTTTTGCAATTAGAAAAAAGCAATGGTATATGGAGTCAAAAGATGCAACTTCGTTTGGAAAGAAACTGGGTTCTTATTATGGACAACGAAACTGGGGTATATCGATTAATATATATATTCTACCGAAATCGATCAATTTTTAATAAATATATTTAACAATCGTATTCGTTTGGAAAAGGCCGTGATGGAACGATTTCCAGCATCATTGATCCAGGAACCAACTGCATTTACGTCGAGAGACCCAATGGAGATGTACAACAACATTTTGGTATTTTCGGTTGCGGACGACAGTGGTTCTCAAAGAGCAGAAATGCACATATTTCAGTGTCAAAGCGTATCCGCTCAAGACTTAGTAGAGGATTTGAAAATGCTTCAAATGGGGAAACTCGTGCCAGGTGGTTCGCCTAGAGGTCCAAGAGGTCAAATTCCACCACCACCTGCTTTGCCACCACCTGAGCCTCCATTGAATGGTGTGAATGTACGCGAACAGGTGTCTGCGTTTAATGCGGCCAATGGTAAATATATATATATATATATATATATATATATATATATATATATACACACACACATATATATTATGCGCCATTCTATTTATATATAAGATAATTAGAATTTTGTTGCGTCGGTAAGATTATAATTATTTTAATCTTATTATAGCCGACGGCCAGAACGACATATCTCGCGAAGAAAACAACGACGAGGTGTCCTCGACGTCGTCGGAAAAATACGAACGTGACGTGACGATATTGAATCATTGCTTCGACGACATTGAAAAATTTATTGCACGTTTGCAATATGCCGCAGCTGCATCGAGAGAATTGGAACGTAGACGGCGTAACAGAAAGTCGAAAAAGAGAAACCTAGGAGATGGCATGTTAACGATGAGAGCAAAGCCGCCGCCAGAGATGGAGTTCATTGATATCTTTCAAAAATTCAAACTTTCCTTCAACCTTTTAGCCAAACTGAAAGCACACATTCACGATCCCAATGCACCGGAACTGGTACATTTCCTTTTCACGCCGCTTGCCCTGATCGTTGATGCATCTCACGATACAAATTATGAACCGAATTTACCAAGCAAGGTCGTATCACCCTTATTGACCAGAGAGGCGGTCAATCTGCTAATAAATTGTGTTACCAGCAAGGAAACTGAACTCTGGCATTCACTCGGCGATATGTGGCTCATTCCTCGTGACCAATGGAAAGGACACGTACCACCTTATCATCCGATCTTCACGGATGGTTGGTCACCGGAATATCCCATACCAGAAGACCGAGATCATGATCATCTCGCATCCCTTTTGAATGCCGACAAACAAAAGAGGGATGAACTTCCTGAACAACAAAACGATCCTTATTACAATCATCGGGACGTCGACGAGTCACATTATAGTAGCGATTATCTCGAATACGATATAAGAGAGGATCGAGCCGGTAACGAAAACTTTGATAGAAATTACGGCCCGACCTCGGAACTTTATGCCAGAGATGAAAGAGTCGAACAAACCAGAGCTCACAGTGATATATCAGTGGATTCAATTGAACGAGCACCTAGAGGTGCCGCCATTGAAAGAGCTCAAGAAGTTTGGTTGGACGAGCTCGTTAATAGAAATGCGAAGATCGTTCACGTCACTTATCCTAGAACGGCTAACAACGATAAAGAATTGACGGTTGTCAGAGGTGAATATCTGGAAATACTCGATGACAGTAGAAAGTGGTGGAAAGCGAGAAATTCTAGGGGTCAAGTTGCTCACGTGCCACACACTATTGTTACGCCTCACAATCCATCTCAGCCCGCCGAAAATGATGTATTTAATAACCCATTATATACAAGTCGATATCCTAGACAAGGACATGGTTATAGTTACGAAGTGAGAAATCAATTTTTCATTTTCCATCATTTCATTTCAATTAAATCTGTTTATATTAAAACGATTAATATCAATTAATATCCATAGGATTCTGAAATTGAAAGAACCAGTACTAGTCCGGGACCAGAAGCAGCTCATCGAACTCATGCGATTCCACCACCAGCACCCGCGGATTGGGTGAGAAAAGAACGTCTTGGGAAAAAAGGTGAATTTCGTTATTTTTAATAACGTCGTTCTGTCGTCTTGAACAAATTGTCCTCGGTACGCTTTGCTTTCGATTACGTGGACATTTTTGTGTCTCGCATTAAAATTTCATTCTCTCTCTCTCTCTCTCTCTCTCTCTCTCTCTCTCTCTCTCTCTCTCTCCCTCCCTCCCTCCCTCTCTCTCTCTCTCCCTCCCTCCCTCCCTCTCTCTCCCCCCCCCCTCTCTATATCTCAGTACTTGTTTAAACAATAAAAAAATTATCTTATTACAGATTATCACTGTAAAGTTTACTGCGAGTAACTATTATTTTCTTTTTATAATGAGCTCTTTAAAATTGAATATTACAGTAATGCATCTTTCACATAATACTTGAAATTTTATTTAATGTTTCTGTATGTATATATATATATATATATATATAATAATAATAATAATAATAATAATAATAATGATAATAATAATAATAATAATAATAATAATAATAATAATAATAATGATAATAATAATAATAATAATAATAATAATAATAATAATAATATGTGTACGCGCGAGTAACGTCTAGACTGAACAATTAAAATCGTTATCGCTACAACCGCAGGGTGATTTGGCTTTTATTAATAGCCTTGGATGATGTGACTATTTTTTTTTTTTTTAAATCTTATCTATATCTCGCAGATAACCGTCGATTTTTTTATTTTCTCGTTTATACATTCATTAATTACAGAAAGATTTGTTAACTTCAACCGGATCACTTTTTATGTGTATTCTACTATCTGAGATATTTCTTAGCAATCTTTTATGATATATTATAAAAGTATGGACACATTTATATATATATATATATACACACACATATACACACAAAGAAAAGAGAAATACCACCCTGTATATAATATTAAGATTCATTATCTTTTATTTATACTAAATAATGAATTTCATTATAGAAGACTTTTAAAGTTCTTCTTTAATCAGATTAATAAGTTAGTTCATATACGTCACCAAAATCTTAGTTGGTGAACTTGAACAATGCTCTCAAAATTAATCCAACTTAATTTAATCAATTTTAACAATTAATTTATCTTTAAGTATATGGAATGTTTTTTTATAAGTTTAGTATATTAGTAGTAGATATTATTATTTAACAATTAATAGAAGTACGCGTTATTTCCATTGATTACATATTGTCATACTTTCGTTTTTTCTTTTTTTTTTCTTTTTTAATACCTCCATAAGATACTTTATGTACGTATTACGTACAAAGAATCTCGACTAACCAAATTTACTTTAGCAAGATAAAATAATTTGCACATAGACTTTTAGAGAAAATATTGTAATACAACTCAAGTCTGTAGGGTACTTAACGACTGGCTCTTTTTATATCTATATTGTGACCATATTAATTAAGCGAGTTATTCTGGATGCATATTTCAAGAACAAAAAAGTTGCTGCAATTTATAAAAGTGTTAGACTAAATAAGAAAAATGAAATAGTCATTTTATGAACATATCAAAAAGGTACGATATTTTTAGTTTGACTTGAAAACATTTTGTCATTTTTATGACGAATAGCAAAACATTAATTTGTGCTTTAACGTGTTGTCGCATGTATATGTATGTCCTCGTGTAAAGGAGCTAGTATAAATTATGCATCGACTTGCAAAGAAAGTGGAAAATAATTGGGTGGAATTAATAATCTATTAGTTATCAATAAAATTTATTTTTCCGTCCATAAATTATATTATTATATATCCTAAAGTTCTTATGAACACGTTTTTTGATATTACAAGTTAATGAATTTGTCTTTACAATTAATTTGTTTATTCATTTCTTAACGATTGTCAAAATATATTTCAATAAACGTTGTGTTCAAGGTTTGGGAATGCGATCCGTCCAGTATTTCATTGCACTGTAATTAATGTACATCACCTTATGAACAAATATATATGATTACAATATTTATTCGCCTAAATGTTATTGTATTGTCCAACCCCGTTGAAAGTATAGAATATGTTTTGTGGGATAAAATTTTATACAAAGATAAAAAAAGATAGTTTGTTTGTGTAAGTGCTTTTATCAATAGTGAACAAAAATTTTATGTTTGTAAAATGTGAACGTATAATTGTATCGCATATTTAAGAATCTGCAGAATAAATAAAAATCAGATTCTATGCTTGCTTTCATATTCCATGAACATGTAAAAAACAAAAAAATTATATAATCGGTTGAATGCCAAAAATTGAAGATAATCAATTAATTTAGAGAATTTGACTACATCTAATGAAGTTTCAAGTACAAACAACAACGTATCCAGTAATACATTGGGAAAAACTCCAACATTGGAAAAAAAGAATGGTCCTATAGTTATAATCCAACCATTACAAATGACAACTTTAAAAGATAAATTGAAAAACAAATCCAATGCACCAAAGCCACCAACACCAATACCATCAGCACCACCAGCATCACAAGCACCATCAGCACCATCAGCACTACCACCACCACCGCCTCCACCACCTCCTCCAGTTTTACAGACTCAAAAATCAACTACATCGACCAGTTCTAACAAATCAGAATCGTATAAAAATAATAAATCTTTTGCTGGTAAGTTTTGAAAATCAGGATACTACAATAATTATACATTACTATTATTTTCCACAATTAATTTTAAGGTACGCGTAATCAAGACCAAGTTCAGGAGGAACTTAAGCATGTATTAAACATGTTTAGACAAAAAAAACGTAGTCCAAATATTCTTGAAATGCAAACAACAGTTTTACATCAATATTCTACTCCTCGTGAAGTTCAATCTTGGTTGATGGCGAAAGAATTTTCAGATAAGTAAGTATACAAAATTATTATAGTGTATAAAAAATAATAATAAAATACTAAGTAGTCGTCGTTAATTTTAAAGAGTTTGCAAACAATTGAAAGATATGACTGGTGCTGAAATATTTAATCTAACAAAACGACAATTGGAACAATATTTTGGTCCTAATGAAGGCGGAAGGCTGGAGCAACAGCTCATATTATCACGAAACGAATGCGGGGTAAGTTTAACGTTAATAGTTAATCTATACAAATATTTTTTTTTTCTTTTGATTCTAACACTAACTTTTTTATTAGTATGAAACGACAAGGGTATCGGAATTAAAACAGATTTTAGAGAAGGTTCGGCAAAAGGCAGAATAAATCAAATACAAAAGCACAGTTATAATAAGTGTATATATATATATATATATATATATACACGCGATAACTGAACGATTAAAAATATTCGTAATTTTTAATAAAATTATGAAGTCCAATAAACTGTCAAGATTAATTATATACCTACATATGCAATATATAAATCGAAAATAATGTGCTGTAGTACTTCATAATTTCATTAAAGAAAATCATTTAAAATAAGAAATTTTCATTGATATACTTATTTTCTCTTGCATATGTAGATTGAACAAAAATCAGATCGCACACATTTGCTACTCAAAATCAATATTCAATTTTTTAATTTTAGATATATGTATATATTTATGACAGACTAATTGTAACTTAAAGAATTAACGATATTAAAGTCTCATAATTTTAAATAAATACATTAGCAGTATTAGCCAAAGAAATGAATTTCTACGAAAGAATAATAATGATTTAATACTAAAACGTGTGTCATATATATACGAAGACAAGTTTTTTTAAATCGACCATCATTTTTGTGAACATTTTGTTTAAAATTAAATGCCGTTGTTATTAATATCGCGTTATGTTTATTTTGAAGCTATCATTATACATTAATTAATAACAGACATAAATAGTTATCCGCCTGTGTATATATCATTTCTTATATATAATCTTAGAATTATATATTCGATATATTACACATAATTTTGTTGAATACTCCTCCAATCGGAATCACATGACGTGAACACATCGATAAGTATAATAATAATAATAATAATAATAATATTAATAATATTGTATAGAATTTTTAATTCTTAGCAAAGCTCCTTTCACAAACACATCACCCAGTTATTATTATTATTAGCTATGTTTACTATATATTGCGCTTCTATACGGAGCATGTTTAGTGGCGTTAAAAAAAAAAAAAAAAAAAAAAAAAAAGAAAAGAAAAAAAAAACAGAAAAAAAGCAGTAAAGATTTCAGCGCATTTTACGTACGTCAATTGTGCGTCAATTTACAATCTAAATTAACAATACAATAGTAATAATAATAATATTGTAATGAATCGATTGAGAGGGAACATAATTGTTTCTTTGTCCGAATATAATTTGTTGAAAAATACAATCGAATACTTAAAAACAATTTTAATATAAATGCAATTGATCTTATTTTGTTGTTCTCCTTTTAAATTATGATATGAACAAAAGAAATACTTAATGCCTTTTATAATGTATTATGCCATGATTCATATAAAAGATCTATAAATTGCCCTTCGAATGGTTCATTTTTGGAAAAAACTAGATGCTAAAATTTATTCATCCTAAATCCCAATGTTATGAATATCTAAAAATTTGTAAAAATGTATAAAATTTGTCTAGAAAACTATTAATCAATCTAAAAAATCGACACAAATCTATTTACGATTCTATTAACAGTGAGAGATGATTATAATAATAGCTCAGTGATACACAGTGCTATGAATTGGTCATTCGTGAATGTCTCACACGTTTTCCATTAGAAATAACATTGGTTTTATATATATATATATAAAATGACAATTATTGTATAATATTTATCATTATCGGATCAATTGCTGTTATCAATAATAATAATAATTATTATAATTATTATTACGAATCAGTTCTACCATTTTTAATATATCGAAATTAAGATACTTTTGATTGTTATTCTAATTACAAAGTAGTTTAATTCATATTAATTTATCATAGAAGAGTATGCGAGAAAAAAAAAAGGAAACGAAAAAAGAAATTGACAAATTGGAATGTGGTATTATCAATTTTAAAATTCATATAATAAAGTAACAGAAAAATGATACATATAACATAAAAAAAAAACTACATTTAGAAGATAATTATTTTGTTACTGTTTTTTCTTCTTCTTTAGTTATATTGTTTCTCTCTAAATGTGTATACATACATACATACATACATACATACATACATATGTATGTGTGTGTGTGTGTGTGTGTAATAATTGCACATATTTGTAAATTGCTCGTTTTATGAAAGGACATTTTAAATATTTAACCATTTTGATGTAAAACATTTGTGCGTAACGTATAGCTTTAATAGCTCATAATTACGAAATCTATATTAAAGAAGAAACGACAATAAATTTTATCGATTTGAGTTATTCGTGCATCAGCTGCCACTTTTCATTTTATATTGTATATATAAATCATAGAAGTTCTAAGATTAACATCTTACAAATAATATATATATATATAATCGAGAAATATATATACTGAAAGTTGTGTTACAATCTTAACAAATTCCAGGCTTTACTTTGAAATATTGTTAATAACTGAGAAACCTTTGATAAGGTTTAAACAAATCACATACTACACCTTGTTATTAATAATATAAATGTAAACTATATATATAACTGATTTCTTCTTTTTCTTTTTATATTTACATAATATTTTTTTAATGCTGCAATAAATTGTACTTATACTCGAATATATTATCATTACCTGTAATAAGACATAACATTACAACTATAACATAAATTTCGAATATAAAACAAACAATCATATTATTAAATCTCTTCATAAATCAATCAATCTTTAGACACTTGTGAATGGTGTATGTGAGACATTTACAACTCCAACATTATTGATTTTGCAGACATATACATACATACAAATAATAATGCAAGTACATACGTTTTATCTCGCAACAAAAGAAAATCTCTTTTTTTTTTTTTGTAAATTTCTGTAATTATATGAAGGGTTAAGATAGTAATATTCTAAACAATCACCTTCTTTAGTCACATTTTTAAAAGAGTAAAAAGTTTAACGTTTATGGAAAAACATATTTTGTTTGTCGAGGATGATATCTATGTAACAAAAATTTTCGTTTATCTACATGTATATGTATATATATATATACACGTAGTTGTCATGGGTAAAAGTAAAATGTCAATCGAGATCTAAGAGGTATAAATTATTTTGTCAGAAAAAAGAACAAAAAAAAAAAAACAAACAAAATTACGACAATTTTTGATTGTTCCATATCTTGTTTCCTATCCTGAGGACAATGCAACTGTATATAAAAATGACTAAGCGCGTAACGTTACGTTTAATCGTTAGATACAAAATTATGTATTATAGCAATACGGAAGAGAGAGAAAAAAGTGCCTTTAAATGTTCTGTAATCTATTTAATAAATAATAATAGGTAGAGCTCAAAAATTGACCTTGGAAGTTGTGAAACGATTCAAATCGTCGTCTTTTCTTTACGTCCATTTATTTGATCAACAGTCTATATATCTGTTTGAATCAGTTTGAAGATTTCAAACTGATTTCATTTTTTTGCTCGCACGAATTATAGATCGCGCTTCTAAATATCTTTGCAACATTAAGAGAATCCAAGGCCAAAATGTGAGAAGCGACGACAAAACGACGACGGAGCGATAATGGAATGACAATGGAACTTGACAATGAAGCGATTATAAAAGCGAGATAATGAAGCGAGAAGTGGAAATATATATATATATATATATATATATATATATATATATATATGCACGTGTGTGTGTTTGTGTGTGAATGAATACAAGTAGTATACAACCTACTGGGTAGTGGCCTCCAAATCCTCCTTAGATGGAACAGACCTTAATCGATGAGAACACCAATGAAATCAACTAAACTTAGCTTAATATTTGGTGATTAGCAAAACCTATGAAAGCAGACTGAACGTTGTAATGATAATGTATGGTATATGAAAAAAAGAAAAGTATGCGAGGAGAAAGGAAAAAGGGGGACAATTCGACTGTCTCTTTGATTATTTCTATCCGCCAAGCAATTCTGTGTGTATGCTTTCTTTTACAAAATTACCAAAAACCTCCCGCACTACGTCCACCAGGTGGATTGTTAACGCGAATGCAAGCTCTTCGTGCTTCTTCGACGTCCTCTGTAATACCAAAAACATATTTCACATTTAATCATTCATATCCAGTTTATCCTATAAGGATTACAAAACAAACAATATTTTCCATTAAATAATAAATCCTCGAACCAAATATAAAACTTTATTTTATTCACCGCTAATAGAGAATGTAGAATCCTGTAAATTTCTTTGCCCTTCCAATCGAGGACCTTTCGATGATGGTGTCATAATTGCAGAGTCAGGTAAAGTTGGTATACAATCGATCGATGCTAATTTCGGTTTAGAACTTTCATGAGTACCGTTCGTTTGATTATTATTCAAAACAGCAGCAGCTGCTGCAGCTGCTGCCTTAGCCGCTTCCCTAGCTTTAGCGATAGCAGCATCCTCTTCGGCATACTTCTTTGCTTCGGCTTCCGTCCGTGGTACACCTCTAGGTCTCTGAAAGAGACCCAATTGTATACATATATATATATATATATGTGTGTATGTGTGTGTATACATCGATCTCCTGCTTTCCAACTTATTTACAAACAATAAACGTATATATACCTTCTCACGTTCTTCTATCATGTCGTACACATAATTGCAGAACGTTGGCGTCTCTACAAACTTTCCAAAACCATGAACGGCTTTTAATTCACACTCGTCCACACACACACGACCGTTTACGATAACGTATTCAGGTACACCGTGTATTTCCATACCCTATTTTAAGGTCAAACATGAAAGAAAAAAGAAAAGAAAAGAAAAGAAATAAATAAATAATACATGTAAACGTTGATATGTATTGTGAAATCAGTGTTTAAATCATCACCTCAAAAATATTAAAATCAACGGCTTGGACATGAGTCTGAGCAGAAATCGTACGTTTCCTATTAGGATCCCAGACAACGATGTCAGCGTCAGAACCCACAGCGATCACTCCTTTTCTAGGATAAATATTAAATATTTTTGCTGCGTTTGTACTGGTAACCGCAACAAATCTCGTAGGATCCATGATTCCTGCGTGTACACCTTTCTCCCATACGACGGACATTCTATCCTCGACTCCGTTAACTCCATTTGGTATTTTGGAGAAGTCATCTTTACCCAAAGCTTTTTGTTCAGCATTGAAGGTACAATTATCACTGCCAGTCAATTGAAGACCATCCCTAATTAAATTCATATAAATTAATTCAAAGATCCAAGTAACAATGTTACATGGAAATATCTGAACATAATAATTGTATCCTTTATCGATTACCTTGACATCGGAGGACTCGGCTAAAAGTTTTAATTAAAACGAAGAAAGAAAAAGAAACTAAACAAATGTGTTAGCCAATTGAGAAAAATTATTGTTGTCCATAAATTATCAACGAAGAGATAATCGTCTATGCAAATTTAACATCGTAAACTATCGCATGATAAAACGGTAAAAAAAAAGAAACTTGTGCAGTAAACGCTTAATTAAGCATATTATGCGATGTGTGCAACTTCCCACGCTGCATCAATGAAAACGAAGATCAGAGTTGGTCAGACTAATGTGTCATAGTCTTTTAGTGGCTCTATGTCTTGACATAGGACGAATACACATGTATGTACGTAACTTTATTAGTGTCACTTAGAAATTCGTGTGAAGAAAATGTAGAAAGACGAAAAGAAAAAAAAAAAAGAAAACTACTTCGAAGAGATCTAATCTCTTTTTTTTTTTTTTTTACTTACTGAGCCAAATGTTCGATTAGATACGCAGGTGTAGTCGAATCTGGCCTTAGAGGTGGACTAGTTACAAAACGTCTTGCTTTTTCGATATCTTTCCCGTATTGTTCGGTACCATCGATACCCACATTACTTGCTAGAGTTTCTCCAAAGAGGATGACGCCGTCGGTTCTTTTCGCGGACACAACATCGGCAGCTGACTTGCTTGACACCGCCGAGATATACAGCGGACTATTCACCTAAACGCGATATTGATATATATGAGCCGATCGATGTGCCAAATCGATTAACTCCATAAAATAAAAAGTGGAGAAATGCGATGGAATAATATAAATTGCTTTTTGAAATTCTTTTTAAAATATAAATTCAAATAAAACATCGTAGAATGTATAAACGCAAACGTAGCTTTCATCTAACGACGTATAAAGTGAATAAGATAGAACAGTCTTATAATAATCGTTATTACTGAAATAAATTATTTTTTATTCGATGGCCAAATAAATTTTGCCATTTAATGGTATTTTAAATGAGGCAAATTTGGGAAATTTGTTATGAATATTAAAAGTGGTGAATATCAAGTGCTTTGATACATAAATTTACAAAATATTCAAAAAGTGGAGTTAATCGATTTGGCTCATTGAAATTATTATTACATTTTTCTAACTGATCTTTTCCCCCTCAAATAGTAATAGTAATAGTAATAGTAATAGTAATAGTAATAGTAATAGTAATAATAATAATAATAATAATAATAATAATAATAATAATAATAATAATAATAATAATAAAGCGATAACAATGCATTTACCTACACATCAAAGTTTGATAACGAGTGCATTACATTAATCCATACATATATAATTGCCATTACTTGTCATTTCTTTGACAAAATATAATAATATATAATAATAGTGTCGATTATATAACTATCATCATTCCAATAATGCCAACTAAATGGAACACAAGTAAATATAAAATTAGCTATTGGCCAAGAAATAGCAGCAAGCATTCTCAACGAATTTCGAAGGTAAAGTTCGAAGTAAGGAAATTTCTAAATATAAATTTTTGGCCCCGCACGCAAGCGAGGAGCTTTATGAGTTTTGAAACGTCAGTAGGGAAGCCTAGATAACGGTGATTGGCCTATTTTATTGAAATTTAACTTTCTCGGATGTTAAAAGTTAATTGTGTGTGTGTGTGTGTGTGTGTGTTAGAGAGAGGTAAACTATCAGTTGTACTAAGTAACAGATAACACGCAAAGGATTGATACAACGAAGAGTATTACAAAAAAAAAGAGGTCGAGGTAATTGTTCTACATAAAATTTATCTTCGGAAGCCGTTCATCAGATGTCAAGGTCACCGTAAAATAAATATTACAGTGGCTTCGCAACTCACCTTGCCAAATAATTTAAAAGTACGAGAGGTGTATTTGGATCTGGCCTAAGAGGTGGACTTAAAACGTGTCCCGCGGCGTGCCTCCAACATTTATGCGTGTAGTTGGTACCATCGGTACCAACAGCAGCCGCCAAGGTCTCGCCAAAGACGCAAACATCGCGTTTACGAGCAGCTTCCACGGCTTCTGCGCCGCTACGACTCATCACATGCACTACGTACAGCGGACAATTTACCTAAGCGTGCAAAAAGTTATTTTTCCTGGCTCGCATCTCTAATCTTTAATATACTAATTCATACCTACATATATATATATATATATATATATATATATATTTGTTTTTTTATATATATTTATTATATATATATATATATTTGTTTATATATATATATATATATATATATATATATATATAGTCTTTTTTACATATCTACTAATATATAGCTTAAAAATATCTAAATATCTCTGTTTCTTTTCTTTTCATTGCTTTTATATAAAAATATTTGTATATAATATTGCGTGTGTGTATATATATATATATATATATATATATATATATTCCTCTCTTATTTACAATATTTATCTTTACGCTTAACGCAAAATACGACTTATCAAAAATAAATTGCACGAATATAAATGATACTTTTCGTTAGTTTCTGAAGTAAGCAAAAAGAAAAAACACATAAAAATTATTTTCATTTACCTACGATTACATTTACGTACAAGGCATACCAGATAGATATAAATGCAGGACACACTTCGAAAATGTGATACGTGCAAGAGTCAGATAAGAATACACAAAAGGCAATGAAAAGAAAGAACAACGATGAAAAAAAGAAAAAGACAAATAAAGAAAGGTTCTTTTACGAGAATAAACTAATGCAATTAAATAGACGAGCTAATGGCATGAGGAAGAAGTACCATTGCGAGGCTTGGTTTAGAACTTTAGCATACCTGACTTGCTATCGTACAAGCTCTGGTCACTGCTTCCGCTTCAACTTCTTCAGGTCGTGACATTTCATGACCTTCTGGTCCGGTCACTCCAGCAGCTAATAATTTCTTAGTATTCTAAAATGATTAAAAAAAAAAAAAAAAAAAAAAAAAAAAAAAAAAAATATATTTTCTTTTTTACTCCAACAAATGATTATAATTGTCATAAATGATTACTCTAATTTATCTACCTCGGCAATAATATCGCCATTTTCGGCATGAACCATAGCCAATGCTCCCAATTCTTTACAAGCTTTGAACGTTTCGATTAAATCAATATCCCTCAACATGAAAGAATAAGTCATGAACATTTTAAAACTGTTTACGCCGTGTTCTTTCGTCAGCAACGTCATTTCTTCTTTTATCTGAAAAGAAGAGAAAAAAAAAACACAAAAAAAAAACTAATCGTAAAAATTGACGATTAATTGTCGCGGATTAATTCTTGTTCTTTCTAGATCGTTCTATAGAATCCATAAAGAACGAAGACAGATAGGATTAAATGAAGAGTTTAAAGATCGGTTGATCTAGAAAATCATTCTAGATCATTCCGAGATCTATAAAAGTGAAGACAAATAGGATCAAATAAGGAGTAGTGGTAATTAATTCCATTCATCCTATCGCTACTTATGCGATTTCCTCATCCTACGTTTTAGTATTCAGTTAGCGATCGAAGTTACGGTTACAAGTCGGGACTACTACATAGAGACTACTAGAGACTTGCAATCACCGGATTGGGAGATTAAATTTCTTGCGTTGTCCTTATCTGTAAATCATTCGAGTCGATGCACTCTTACTATTTTTAGAAAATTTAAATATATATAAAGGTAAAAATATTTTGAATCTATATATACGTACATAGATACACAAACATATATATATATATATATATATATATATATATATATATAATAAATTTTAAATATGTTACGTAAGAAGAGAAAAGAGGTCGACCGACAAAGATAGGAAAAGAGAAACTTTCTTTTCTAGAAAAGGATTCGCCTTATGGCAATTATCTCATTCTGAATGACTAACCGAGAGGAGTATGATGAGCCGTATCGGACTTGACACAATGACCTCGCGAATCGTGTAACAAGCCTATCTTCTTAACACATTGAAACGACTCGTGAGATAGGAAAAAAAGGAATAGTTCATTGGAATAAGTAAAAAGTGGCCGTGAAAACAGACAATTTATCATCTGTGATGGTATTGTGTTCCAAGCGATTTTGTTCCTTTTTTATTTAATTTTTTTATTTTCTTTTTTTATTAAATCGCATGCACAATATTGGTAAGATCGTTGTATTAAAAATAAACTATAAATAAAATACTACAATAAAATATTATAATATTATAGCAAAGTGTCATTTCTTCTTGTATTAAAAATAAATATAAAAATAAAAATGTTTAGCAATATATTTTATTTAATACATTCTTATACCACCAAAATAAACATTAGCAAATACTTACTTTTGGACTCCAGGATGTAACAGCCACGTGAAGAGCATAATCGCAGCAAACCTTTTCATCCGCAGTCTGTCTGTACCTCTCATAAGCTTCAAGGATGGTTTCATCCTTTTGAGGGATAGCAAAATCGATAATCATCGTCGTACCACCGGCGACGGCCGCTTTTGTGCCTTGATAAAAATCATCGACTGTTTTGGCACCCATTAATTCCAATTCGAAATGAGTATGCGGGTCTATACCGCCTGGCATCACGTATTTTCCACGTGCATCGATGGTTCTTGTACCACCCGGTATAATGAGATTGCGGCCCATTTGCCTGTGAGAAAAACCGAAATGCTTTGAAATATTCTGAAATATTCGCTATTTTTTATTTTATTTTATTTTATTATTATTATTATTATTATTATTATTATTATTATTATTATTTTAATTACTTTAGTAATAGTCGTTATTATCTCAAAGGATTAAACGATAGTGTGTTCTCTATTTGTCTATGAGACGCAACAAATTATATATTTTATACTTTATAATAGATTTTATTTGTCTGTAAGAAATAAAAAGTAAATAAATAAACTATATCTCTTCTAAGAATAATCTATAAAAGTGTGCTCTCTCGTTTTCTTTTATTTCTATTCGTTCCATAAATAATAAGTCATTAATTTGAAAATAAACATAGTTATTATCTAATTTATGATCATCTAAGGATTAAAACAACGATGAAAGTTAATCGCTTATCTAATATCGCAATTTCTAGACCATGAGACTATTCCATGAGAGAAGTCACGTTCTCGTATCTAACAAATCGCATTGGTTAATACGGCCATCGCATTATATGCGTCTGCCCGCACTCCATTTATGCTTTGATAATAAAGAAACTAGCTTATCGTATCGTGGAAATGTTTCACGCGAATATATTACATCGAATAAATCGTGACAAACATAGACTTTTTTTTCTGAAATGAATTTTCATCTTCCATAACATTATTAAAAGTCACATACTTGTGTGTGTGTGTGTGTGTGTGTGTGTGCGTGCGCGCGCGCGTGCGCGTGTGTGTGTGTGTGTGTGTGTGTGTCAAGATATTTTTTAAAGTTGTGTGATCTGTTTTCTATACACAAAAAAAAATATATGATCATAAATTTTTTGCTTTTGTATAGACAAAAAAAAAAAGATAAATTATAATTAATTAACATGTATCATTAATTTCTCAGCTAATAAAATACCATCCTCGATGCAATTATACTAGTATAAGTAATACTATTACTTTCACACTATATCATTCTTATATACGCGAAGAAGAAAATAGAATTAGTATTAATTAACGTACATTATTAATTTCACGCCTGATAATGCCATTCATTTGTGTCTTGATATAAACTTGACACGTGGTCGAATCTAATCGATAGATATATTATATTAATTTCTCACCTAATAATCCCATCCTCGATGTAAACGTCACTATCGATTATACCATCCTCGTTAACAACTTTTCCATTCTTGATCAATAACCGATTCTGCGCGCTCTGAAAGAAGAAACAAACGAATCAAGAATTGTGATTATTAAAATGATTAAAAAAAGAAAAATTTTAATTTAAATAAAACGGATAAAGAATGAAATGATTAGAAAAAAAAGTTGAAAAAAAAGGGAAAAAATAACCGGAAAAAAAAGTTCGATAAAAAATCCTAATTCGAGGGTGTACCCTCACGATATATTTAATAAACATACACATACATATACAGAGGAGATTATGGTTGCGCCCCCGTCCTTGATATTCGTTTGCAGGCTGTTTCGAGCACGTCCGGTTGCGTCGATTAGTATGCGCGCATTACTATAGATATAATGTATTATGGCAGGGTATATTCAATCGGTCGGTGTGTATGTGGGCGCATATGTGTATGGTTCTATAGGAGTAGAATTGTGAACGCGCGCGCGCAACACGCACTTCCGGCCAATACCGAATTATAAGGGCGTACACGCGTGGTACGAGTACGGCGTTCGATAAGCGTTCAACAAACTTGTTTTTACCTACTCTTATCTCGTCTAATATCTTAGAAAAAAAAATGATTCCACCTTCCTAGATATTTCCAATCGATAAATAGATTGATAATGTACCATTGATTATTTTGATTTGACAGATAAATATAATATATTTTTCTTCTTCTTCTTCTTCTTCTAATAAGACAGATTTTATATGAAATTTTATCAGTTAAGTAGGGTATAATGAAAAATAAATTTATTTAAGAAACCTAGGGGATTAATGGTCCATGTTGATAATATATCCAATCCCCTGAAAAATATTTTTCTGAAAAAAAAAAAAATTAAGCTTTTATCTTAAGAATATTGATCCTTTCTATTGATAAATGGATTGATAATGTAGAATGAGAATTATGTTTCGTTGATAAATAAATATAACAATGCATTTTTTTTTTTTTTTTAACCAGACAGGTTTTACATGAAATTTTATTAAGTAGACTATGATGAAAAGTCAATATATTTAAGAAAACTAAGGTCTCTTAATGGTTATAATGCAGCCAGAAATATTTTTATGGAAAATAAATTAAATCTAAAAACATTTCAATAAAATAAGGAATTATTTTTTATCGATATATAAATATACAAAATATACATAACATAATAAACAAATTAATTTTAGCTGAAATTTGATCAGATAATTGGAAAATAAATTGTCCCTATCATAAAAATAAAATTCTACTTAAGAAACCCTAAGTGTCGTCTAATATTCCCCGTAATAATATACCCGAACCCCGTAGGATTAACGTTTTTACTTTCTATGTAAGAGAATCATCTTTATAAACCATAAATAATTTTAATCTTAAAGGGGGAAAAAAAAGGAAAGTGATTCTATTTTCCCGAAATATTTGGAGTGAGTATAACATTAGAGAGAATGGGATATCTATTTCTATCTAAATTGTCTTTAACAATTTAGATATAAATAGAAATTGTTAGAGACAATTTAGATATATATAGAAAGAAACATATACGCTGTTAAGATTTACGACTAATCGTAGAAAAAAGGAAGTTAAATGGAAAGAGTGAATGGGGACGGATGATGGGGGGCGGGCGGGGGTGAAACCAAAAGCGACGGGGGTAAAAATAAAGAGCTCGGTCGCAAAAACACACATGCATGCATAAAGAAAGAAAGGAAAACGTAGGCGACGTGTCGTTCCTTTGAATGGGCGCTTATTTTTTTCAACGAGTACCACCACAGCGGGTTTGGGTTAAGGGAAAGATGAAAAGGGGAAAGGGGAACAGGACAGGGCAAAAAGGGATGATGGTTCAAAGAAGAAGCAGAAGAGGGTAGGTGCTGAAAAAGGACAATCCAACTGTTTTCGTCCCCTAGTGAGAAGGTGGGGTAGCGGTGGTGGCTTTTAAAACTGCTAGCAAGTTAGAACCTTTTGTTTCCTCGTCGTGTCCCTTTTTCACTCTTCTCTTTGTCCCTTTTTCTTTATCGTTTCCTAACGTCACGACCTTTCCACTTTCGAGCGAATCCACAAAACGTTTCAAACCGATTTCTAAATATTAGCGGCTAAGGTTACTCTTTTCATCGGCGTTTCAGATTTATCTTCGAATGAATTTTCTAAGAGAAACACGCGAGTTTTTTTTTGGTAAGACTTTCCTGTCATCCTCGAAAAGCTTTCGCTCATTAAACCACACATATGCGTTTCATGTGTCAGAAAGAAGAGATCGTTTCTTATGATATTTTCAGTCTAACGTCGGAGCTTAAAATACGTCCCACGTAGTAGACAAACACACACTGAAAAGCAGCAGCCTTGGCGAACCCTTCGAGAAGAAAAAAAAAAAAAGAAAGGAAGAAAAAAAAGGCTCACGCGGGTTCGACTCATGCTTTGTCGTCCTCTAAACACATTGGTAAAACAGATTGAACATATATTCGAAATGATTTGTTTTTGTGTGTGTGGGTGTGTGTGTGTCTCTCTCTTTTTCTCTCTGGATGCTGTACTAAATCTGATGCATTAATTTAGTGCATTCGTTTGATTCAAACAAATACCTTTTTTTAAAACTAGATCGATGATTATATAGCCTTCGCATGTTCCCCTTCGGAACACGATAAGGTCTGTTATCGCAAGTAATTTGCTGCCATGATCGAATCGCGAATCTAGTTTCATCGTGTCGGATCGTACCACATCGCGGAGATAAAAATACTTTTGTGAATTACGCATTTAGATCTACCTAACATTTACGAAAGCTCTGTGAACTGTTCTCGATCTATAAATCCTTTTTTTCTACTTCTTCCTCTTCTTCTTCTTCTTCTTCTTCTTCTTCTTCCTCTTCATAGTTTCGATTTAATAGACCTTATCTTACCGGTTTTTTTTCTTTTATATTAAACTTGTTTAAATTCATATTTTTTTTCATTGGAATCAAACATATTAATCGTTTCTGACATTATACACACCTACACCACATATATGTATCTATATATGTATATCGGTCGCATATCGTGTTCATTAAGGTCAAGAAAAGTAACTAACGGCTCTCTTCTTTTCTCTCTCTCTCTCTCGCTCTCTTCTCTATTTCTCTGTCTCATCGAAGAACAGAAATTTTCCTTTAGAACTTGGGTTCTCTCATTCCATGCGTTAGTCCGATCGAGAGAACTAGGCTCTACTACTACCATTAATGAGAGAATCTTACAAACTTGCTTAGTAGGAGAGCTAAGTGGTTCACGTACATAAACATTTGTCCTGATTCTATCTTGGGGAGGGGGAAAGGGGGCCGAATCAGAAGTAAATATTACGAAACATTGCAATTTACATTATTGTGCAAAATGTGTCCACAAAGTATTCATTCAATACGTAAACGTTTATGTACATACATATACATATACATATACATATATATATATATATATATATACCTATAACCTCTTCGATCATTCCAAAAGAAAATATAAGTCAACAAGCGTTGTTTGCAAAGTAACAGTAGCTTCCAACGTGTATCATATATTTGTCCGTTAAAAAATGCAAAAGCATACATTTCAATGGTGAGAATTCCTTTGACATAATGAAGTAACAATTTCAAAGAAGACTCTTAGTTACATTTTCCTCATTGATGCGTGTAAATATGTAAACGGGTCGGGTAAGACAACCGTTCTGCTTTGGTCTAGTTTCGTTATGCTAAATGCAATAAAGTCCGGAAACAGCAGACATAGGTCACACCTGGCTTAACCGTATTATTCCGTGCATCTATTTATAATTTTCGAAATAACGTTTTACCGAACTAACAGAAATTTCATTTCAATAAAAATCCCGATGATATCGATTTGACGCGAGTGACAGGTTAAATTAATGAACGAAAAAAGAAGAAAAAAAAAAAACAAGAAAATCAACAATACATAACAATAGAGTATAATAGTTTCGTATGTATACTAAACGAAGTTCCTTTAGCGTAAATGACTATCTAAAAAGAAACTTGTGATAATATATTACGTGTAATATATTATATTATTCATACTAATAGAGTTCGGTATTAGAGTTCGAGAACGTACGCCAAACAGTGTTCTTTAATATGAGTGACTTTTAAAAACCTGTAATAATATATCGTAAGTAATAATATTCGTAGTAATGCAAATGGCGATATTTTGTTTACTCTGAGGAGGAGGGGTAGAAAGAAAAAAAGATTTATTTGCAATACTATATTTGTACCACCTACACAATGTTTAAAGAAAGTTGAAATAGGATAATTAAGTTACATGAACATAGACGTAACGTCATTTACTGCCACGCACCTCGTTCATATATATATATATATATATATATACACATACATATAGATATAAAATCCGAAGCCGACGACGCGTTTTTCCGACTTTAGGTTGAAGCAGTGTCGACGAACTATTGATTCGCGCACGGGAGAGCTGGTCGTGTTCTCGGTTAGAGAAGCACATCCCAGCAGTGCCGTATGATTTTCCAGGGCCATGGAAAATCCACCCACGCAATTACTTTTTTGCAATCTCATTTATTCTTTCGCCATATCGTATATATGGATGTATTTGTATATATATACGGAAAATTAAATCAGATAGTTACGGTTGAAAATCAAGACGATTGCATACACATGTATACATTAACATATACTCGCATTTATATTCGTTGAAGGATGAATTATAATAAATAGAGGGAGAGGGAGTTGATTTGTTACAAAAGAAAAAAAAGAAAAGAAAAAGAAAATTGTGTAGGGTCAAAGAACCTTGCACTTTTCAATATGTAAAAAAAAAAAAGAAAAAAATGTATGGCGAATTACTATCTCCCGTTATATTATTATACGACCGTTCTACTACTCCTCCTCTTCCTCCTCTTACTCCCCCATCCCTTCTTCTATTTTCTTTTACACTTATGGTGTCTGCTTCCTTCCACGAGATAGAGACTGGCGCGAGCACCAAGACACTCGGATCAATAAGCCACCAACCTCTTCCGATTGCCGTAGCGATGCGACAAAAATTGAGATTTTCTTTTCTTTTTTGGCTAACAACACTTTTTTCTCATCTTTTAAAGTAATAAATAATAATTTTTTGTTTTCTCATGGAAAATTTTATTACGATTCGATGACGTGCTAATTTAAACAATAGACTGGTATCAAATTGTATGTTAAGTATTATATATATACGTATCAAGGAATACAATTATATATAAAAATTAAATTGACAAAATACAATCGTGAAAAAGTGTAATTGTTCTTTAATGTAAATTGAAATAGAACGTAATCGACGTTCGTGACGTAATAAATTCTAACGTCGTTTTTTGAAATCCATTATCAAAGAAGTATGGTGACGTTCGCATGATGACATAGGAAAAGAAGAAAATATAGTATATATACATACATACATACATACATACATACATATATATATATATGTGTGTGTGTGTACAATTTGTTACGTATTATATACGATTTATTAATTGTATCCAATCAAATTTGAAATATTGTTTACCGATATAGTGAAATATAATATATACGAAAAGAAACTAAAATAAATAATCTAAGCAAGGCGATTTCAAGGATAGATAGCGCCGCCTTCTCTCCCTTACAACCATCAAAGAAGAGAAAAAAAAAGAAGAAAGATGAAACGATTCTACGAAGTTGCCAAGTTCCCTCTTTTTTTCTTTTTTTTTTTTTTTTTACTAACCTGCAGGTGGATGGGCACCTTCTTCACCGGCGTGCTCATCTTCACAGGTGTAATATATCGGTATCTCTGAGAGAAACGTGTTCCTCTTAGTATTTAAAAATAACGAGAGAAAGAAAGAGCGAGACAGAGAAAGATTTACGTTTTTACTTTGTTATTATATACGTGGAAGAAAGAGATTTTCTATCACCACCGCGTCAATTGTAACGTTAAAGGTTAGAACGACGCACGCTCGTACTCTCGAGTCAGAAATACAACTGCGGAGCGATAGACGACGCACTTAGCGTGCGCTCTTCAACCGGTGCCCCCACTATTTTCCTTCGTAACGTCACGTGACCTAACAGTCCCTTCCTTAACTGGCGCGAATATTTGAATCATTGTTTTTGCATTTACCGTCGGACATAATCGATAATATTCCGCAGGGTATATTAGCGACATCTGTTGATTTTATTTACTTCATTATTAAACGTTCTCGATATTTTGTTACCTTCTGCAGTAAATAAATTGGATTATTAATAAATTAACCTACATTTATGTATCATAAGAAAGTATAGTTGTAATTATTAATTAATTAATTAGTATTTTCAAAAAACATTCAATATTGAATAATTACTGTTATTTTCTATAATAATAGAAAATAAATAATTCAATATTTAATGTCGATATTCATATTATTTTTTCAATATCCGATTCGACCCTTTTTCCCGCCTTTTTATGATGAAAAGATATATCTTCAAGCATGGCTGTACGATTGCATGTTAATAATGATTTACACGAAGAAAAGGAATCTGTTATACATTTAATGCCGTGTAAAATACATGGCGATGGACCGGCCAATGTTTCATCCTTTTTTCAACCATACATACGCAAAATAGATAATGAAAGTAAGTTTTAGTTATTTAATTTGTCTCTCAACTTACATATAAATATGGAATGACTCTAATAATAATATTTTATAGATTATAACATTTCATTCCGTGGTTATCCACTTCAAGGAAAAAAAATCAAGATTCCTAGTGATTATAAAGGTATAATCTTTTTTGAGCATAAGAAACCGGATGCTGAAAATATGCAACGTAACTTATATTCGAACAGGATCTTCTCAGAATTTACATATTGGAATTATGACAAAATACCATCTAAAAATGATGCCTTAGCAGCGGCATTAGATTGGATCGACATTGCAGAGGCAGTAAGATTTTCATAAAATGAATTAATTACTTAATAACATAATTGTGATAACCACGTCGTTGCATTTTTCAGCTTCATGGTACAGATATATAGCAGAACTTTTTTAAAGAATAAGCTAGTTATATAGAAATGTTAAATTACACTTATTAAATTTTTACTTTTGATATAAAAATATAAAATAAAGAGATTCTTGAAACTGGATTGCAAATTACTTTATTCTATAGACGTCGGAGTATGATACTTATATTAATAAAGTGTAGGCATACATATTTTTAATATTTTACAATTGTATTATCATCAGTTATAAGCACATCTTAAGTCAAACGTTATTATATGTTGAATCTATCAAACTGACCAAAATGAAAAAGATACAAACCATTTCGTTATCAAGATAACATGTTTACAATTTCGTAACTCTTTAGAGCTTATTGAGTTTTGATGATACAAGGTATTGCTACATATAATATATGTTTTATATTTAAATATGTTTGTACCTCTTCAAGGTGAAAAAAATGTAAATATTACTGAGAAAAGTATCAAAATTACTGCCTCTAATTGTAACAATCTCCATTTCATATATCACTCTGTGTATAATATATGATGTTTTAACAAAAGTTCAGTATATTAGCTAATTTACATAAACAATAACATAGTATATACTACTTTTAGCAATGTATATAATAATTATTATGTTAATACGTATTTAATGGGACATCTCATTTATGTCTAATAATCCAATCTAATTAGTGGCAGTGCTATTAAAGGTACAAAGTGGTACAATAATATTTCCAGACAAAAAACTCATTCATATTTATATTTACAATATTTGTAACTTTTTATCCAATGGAATCTATTAAGATATTTTATTAATACAGAAGTTGCGATCAAAGCTTAGATAAAAGATACATATTACATATACTGCTAAGCTAATTAGATAAATATCAAATAATATCTGCTTTCAGTTTTATCATAAAGTTAATAATTTCTACAAGAATTATTTACAATAGCTTAAATAATGTTTAATGAAAAATTAATCTAAAGATAGGCTTGTCTCATATCATTTTTATTTTTAATGTCTATATGGATAATGAAACATTCCAGCTTAAAAAGAAAAAAAAACTGAATTTTACTGTCTAGTTTCAAGCAAAATAAATATACTTTTTTGTAACTACAAGTGCATATAATTGATAGATGATTTTTTTATGATTAAAACATGATCATATAATGCTCGATCAAGATATGTTTCAAAAAGACCTACCATCCTTCTTTTAAAACTTTGGAAGGTCAAAGAGTCATTAATATTATTTTACTTTTTTGGGATGATAAAGCATTTGATAAAAGTTTTCATTTTTACATCTGTTTTCAAAAGTTACAAATTTTTTGTTGAAACATAATAAATAGAAAACATTGTGAATAACCTCATGAGTAAATTCTGTAATAAGAATTTTATAAAAGTACATGTAAAGTGTCAGAATTTAAATAGGTATAAATAACAATTTATAGCAGTATCAATTCAATAGATACATATTTAATGTATTATCCATAATTTTGACATTTCTAAAACCCTGTACAAATCGGGACTCTAATAAATAAATTACTAAATATCAAAACACGTATTGAGTACGTGATTTTATCGTAGGCAATATAAAAAATGGTAATAAACAGTCTTTATCATTTGTTATATCAATAACAAAGATTCAAAGTAAACAACTTCTTAATATATATATATATATATATATATATATATATATATATATATATATATATGTATATGTATATGTATATGTATATGTATATGTATATACTGTATGTGCTTTGGTTTACACAGTCGACTATTTCTGTACATTTAGGAAATTACTAGTATTTTCAATACAGACATTGAATGAAATAATTTTATATTATTAATAAATATTTGTAAAGAGAACTTATGAAAAAGTGCCTAATTCATTTGCCTGGTCCTGATGATATTTATTCTGATCTTGTTGTTGCTTAATAAAAGCACTTAGTCTATTCAATAGAAATTGTTTATCATGACCCTCTAAAACTAATTGATTTTTTAATACTGTTACCATGTGCTTATTCGCTATAGATACTGCATAATAGTAATATAAAAGCAAAACAAGGATAACAAAAGCTGGTATTCCAAAACCAGCAGTTCCTAAGAAAAAAAGTATAGATTGCAGCCAATAAGGAAATTGTGAAAACGTCAAAATTAACAATGTCCAAACAGATTCTAAGCCTCTGAATGGCCCACAAGACTTTGAAGGCATAATTTCAGCTATGGAATATCCAACTGGAATTACTGCTAAAATAAAAGATACTAATAAGATAAACATAAAAAATGAATTGGATTGACTTGCTCTGTATACTTTACTTGATGGTGTACAATTAACTAAGCAAGCAAATTTTTTTACATAGAACAATAAAAAGGTACCAATTACAGCTACCATTGGCAATAAAGGTGCAAAGAAACAACCAAGCCAACAAATTGTTTGCGAATATACAATGTCCAATACATGTTTGGATAAGTCAAATTCTTGCTCACCTACAAATCGTAGTATTTTATTTTCTGTATGACGTGCTAAAAGAGACCTAGGAAAATTAATGAAAAATGTCATGAAGAATTGTACAAAGAAATCTGTGGTGTACAGTTTAAAGAATTGTTGACCAACAAATGTCTCCCAGCAAAGTAGTTCTCTGATTTCATTATTTGTACATTCTGTATCAGACACTCTAGGTGATACGATTTTGTAAAAAGATGTTAACAAAACGATCAAAGATGAAAGTCTTAAAAAAATAGTACGAAATAATGTTATACGTATAACAAGCAAAGGACTATAATTTTCCAAGGCTATTAAATATCGAAATAAAAATGGAACTGCAATATTGAGAGCAACAATACAAATATATGGAAGAAATTCCAAAAATAAATGCACGATCTTATTAAGAGGCGTGTATCTAATATCATTATATTGCCCCTCCGAATGCAACGTAACTTGATCGAAAGAAAATTCTATTATGTAATAAATAAATGTACCACAGCCACTTAATACTAATAAAACTAATATATTAACTACAAAACGTAAGGCAAACAATTTCGTTTTTTCTTCTCGTGTACGATTTTGCCTTTCTTCCTCCAATCTCTCTGCCTCTAAAAATGCTTTCATTTCATTGTGCAAAGCCTTATGTTTAACAGCTGCAGATTTTTCATTTTGAATGCAATAATCCCATCCTCCAAAAACTAAATTACAATATTGGTAAAATTGTCCCTCACCTTCAACAACTCTTTCCTTAAAACTTTTAGCAGCTGATCTGACAATTGCCACTAAACTGACAATGAAAACAGTAATAATAGCACAAATATATGATAATGGTAAATTATAACGAATGGAAGAACCATCTGCACCATAGATTTTGTGCGTAAATGAGCCATAAAATAACAATGTGTATTCTAAAATTCTATTGGTACTCTCAGTTGTGTTCCAATATAATTCCGAACAACAAGATACACTTGCATTATTATTAGATAAACACATCTCCTTTTCTGTCTCTACCAGCAATATCGTTGGCAATATAATGAAACAAAATATGATTAAAAATAAAACTGTGTTCAAATACATTAACCATTTGATAAATAAAAAATATGCTACAATGCCCATCCCAAAATTGCCACCAATTTTTTTCATACTATCATTCCAAAGCTCCATTTTCGAATAAGCCTCTTTCATTCTTGCACGGAATTGTTGCCAAACTTTCCTATGCTGCCACTTTAGTTGATCGAATCCTTGTAATCTCAACTTTGTTGCGCTCTAAGTAATATTTACACTTTTGTTAATAAATATTTCATCTCATCTAATTGTACATTAAAAGTACGTTATTAAAAAGATTATTAAAGATATACCTGTAACTGATTTTTTAATTGTATTTTTTGTGTCATGGATACAGGCATAGATTTAATCTGCATTATCTCTTCCCATGTGCGTTCTTCATTAGACAAATTCTCAGATAAATCTGGTAACATAGAAACTGCTGCATCATGAATATTTGTTGACATGCGTCTAGCAGTACTTGTACCACGTGATCTGGTACTAGTACGTCTTCTCAGAGTTGTTTTTGTGTCATTACAAATACGTTTGGCTGTGGCTACAATGAAAATATAATTTATGATTTAAGTAATATTGTTTAGTCTTTAAAACAGAAGAAAGAAAAAATAAATAACAAAGAAACATATAGAATTTTATAAATTGATATTTCTCTTACCGACACGAGATTTTTTGCTGGGAAGTAAAGTTGCAATATGAGAAGGATCTCTTATTGCTTGTTGTAAATCAGCTTCTATTGCTGCAGGATAACTTTCTTGGTAAAATTCAGCACCAGCTTCTTCCCATCCTTGTGCCCTATCACAGCCACGTTTCTTTCTTTCTCCACCAGACATTTTAATTTGTCAAAAATACTTCGAATTTTATTATCAATATTTGTCCAATCTTTGGAAATATCACGGTTTATAAAAAGTAAGAGGTTATAATACTGTCAAATGTGTTAATGCGATGAAATAAGTTGTCATTACTGTGCTTATTGTGTGACATCCAATCTTCATAATTATATATGGTATAATAATAGAGAAGAATGTTTATATTTTACAGCATTAATTGTCGAATAAAATGTTTATGCTGAAAAGAACAAACCACAATTTGTATATTATTTTTCATTGAAACCACGTTTCATATACATTTAACAAATCCATGTATACTTATCAATAAAATGAAACAAACAATTCACAGGAATTATGTCATTCTTATTGAATGATAAGATAATCTTTACAAATACACGTTTGATCAAAATTATAGCTTGTCATTGAGAAATGTGTAATTCATTACTCATCGATCATATAAATTTTATATCTAAGCGTTTCCAGATGTAATTTTCGATCGTTGATATATAAAGATATAACTTTAGATCTTTGTTATAATTAAAATATTAAATATAATCATACCGTTGTATATTTAATACTTGGTGTTTCACATATCTTAATATCGAAAATGACTAAGAACTTCAGCGAATATCGAACAAAGTAACACAGTGGCATCTTGTTTTCGCCATACGTCAGATTGATAACGAGAAGCAGACATTAAACAAAAAGAATATAAAGCTTTTATCAAGAATTTTATAGAGAGGTGAACTCGCTTGTTCATAACCAATTGAAGAAAAGAAAAAACAAGTTAAGCATTGAATAGGTTATTTCTAGAGGACATATTTGTCACGAAATCCAAAGACTTACTCTGATTGGACGATACGTTATTACACAATGCATTGACATTCGAGGTGTCGTTTAAAATTATTATTAAAAAAACAAAATAATACGATAAAAAAAAAACATGTTTACTTATTCAAGTATATAAGTTTGCATATACATTGCATCCTGTTGTTTCTTATAACTAATATATAAATTTATTTATTTATTTATTGAAAAAAAATTTTTAAATAAATGTATGTAAGCAATAAATTAATTTTTATTCACTTTCAGGCAAATAGATACACAATATTTTTTGTAATTGTAACTTTGATTACAAGAATAAGAAATAATAATTTATAGAAAGACGATTCTTGCAGATTGATTTAATATATATGCAGTATATAACATTACTTTTGAGTACAATATATGTATTACATACCACATCGGGATATCTGTCAGTTGTACAGTATTAATACATTACTGTCAGATTACTAATAAGTTAGGTTAGATAATATTAGAAGTAATAAACACGACATAAAATCAAAAAAGGAAAAAATATTTGTAAAAATTACGTTATAATAACAAAATTAAATCGAAATTTCTTAGATTTTACATTATAACTTAAAATAACAAATTTTTTGTAATCAAAACATCTATGAAAACCAAATCGAGATACATTTTATTTCGAGATATTTAACGAATTAAAAAAAATTTTAATGCTGTCTATTACCCCAGCCTCTTCCACGATTATAACTGTCGCGTTGACAATTACTTCGATTGGAATTATTGCCAGTTTGATTCCATCCACCTTGAACTCTACCTGAATTATTACGTTGTTGATAATCTTGACTATAATTTCCTGCAGGATCATTATAATCATAATATCCCCCACTTGATCTATTACCACAGGCTCCACTATTGGAAACCCCTCCAACCCTATTATTTCCATAAGTTACTCCAGCACTACTGGTATAATAATTATTAGTTCTTCCTCCTCCTCTTTCTCCATAATTTCCTCCAGTCCCACCATAATTACTGGCAACTTCAATGCTATAATTGTTACTTCCACCACTACTTCCTCCACTGCTACCGTAACCTGATCCACTTCTAGGATTGACACAGCCACCTCCTCCGCTATTCCCATAACTACTTCCCATTCCACCAGTCCCATAGCTACTTCCTCCTCTACCACCACCATAACCTCCGCCTCCTCTACCCCCTCCTCCGCCGCCTCCTCTTCCACCACCACCACCTCGACCACCTGACCCACTAGTATTGCCTCCTCCTCTATTATATCCGCCACTAAAATTTAAAATAAAAAATCCAATGTTTACATTTTTCAATAAAAATATTTTAACATAACTAACATATTATAATAATCATTATAATCAAACCTAGATGGAGGTCCTGCAACTCTGTCTTTCTGCCATGGTGGCATTTCTGGAGGTGGAGGTTCTTGTTCACATGGTCTTCCTCCACGATCTGGGACATTCCCTATAATGACTTTATTTATGTTACTTCGAGTATTTTTACGTACAGCTGCATTACTAGTCTTCTCTATCACTGCTAAATCATCTCGTGCTGCCAGTAAATCAGCAATACCAACATTTGGCTTTGTGCCCATTTTTGCTCTTCCAGAATGATATCTACTATTTAATTCCTTCTCTAATGCTCGCACTCTTTCGGACCACTAAATTTCAAATTGAACTATTTTCAATTAAATATTCAGTTACTTTCATATGTTAAACTAACAATCAAGAATTTTCTTACCAGAAATGATTGAATTGTCACATCTAATCGTTTAAGTAACATTTCTCTGCGCATCTCATATTCTTTATGTAATTCTTTGTCATGATCAGAAAGCTTATTCCACTGATCAATAGATAATTCACCAAAAATTAAAGGTTTACCCAAAAGATCAACCGGAACTTTTGATATTACATCTTTTAATTTATTTTCTAATTTGGTAAACAGCATTTGCACTGTAATATTTTCTGGTGGTTTTTGAAATTGTAATGCGACTAACATATTTTTAAGATGTCTTGCAGTATCACTTTCATTCTATAAAAAATGAATTGGTATTATATATTCTTTTAGATTTTATATGTTGTATTATATATATTTGTATATAATAAAAGACATATAATACATAGAAAAATATATAAATAGAAGAAACACATCAGAAATTTTAATATACTTACAATAATAACTTCTAAAGTTGTATTAGTATTTTTTTCTTTAGCTTGCAATAACTTACAAGCCATAAGTTCAGAAATTAGAATTTCTATCAACAAAGTCCTATTTCCTTTGTCTGCTAATCTTTGATTTACATTTCCAGTAGTTAAATTTTGATTAACGCATCCTATTTCTTTAAGGAAACAACTTAATTCTAACAAGAAAGAACTTGCATCATCAGGAGTATGAGTAGGATTAATTGTTTCATCTATCTTAATGAACGTTCCTATTTGCTCTGCAAGCCAAGCAATTAAACCAGTATAATCTATAGATTTGGGTCCAAGCTCTAAAGCTTCAGACATTTTATCAACTTGAAGTAATGAGCCTTGGTACCTTCAAGAAAAATAGATAGAAACGATATCGATTGAAACCATATAAATGAAAATAATAATAATAATAATAATGTTCGAAGACAAACAATTCAATTTTTATCATAATTCATATTACTCTAGCGATAATATAAATGTCAATGTTAAAATATGTTAGAGACTTAATTTTATAACCTCGAAATACATACCCGACATTTTCGAGTGCTTGTAACAAATCTGTTTCCATGTCGAAAAATGTATCGCTGGATTAACGTGACTAAAATAAAGTTATTTTAATATTATACATATAAAATAATAACATATTTAAGACGAAATATCGAACTCAAAAAACTGACGTTTCGACAAAAACTACGTAGCGGCGAGCAATATGGCTGCTGCCGGTAAGATCGATGTAGATGTCGCAGCGGTTGTATCTAATAATATAAATGTGTCAAATATCTGAATCACTTTTATTTTTATTTTTACAAACGCTAGAGTTTAAAATGGTTTAAATTTTACTTACCGAAGAGTAAATAACGTAATATAGGATAAGTCAAAATAAAACTCATTGTAATTACAAAAGTAAAAATTTTCAAACTTTAGTGCATTACATGTAGTGTACTTACATAGTTGAGCTTATATACATACATATAGTTATACTCATTAAAGCTATTATTTACATAAGAATGTCCTTTCGAGATACTACAAAAATTGTTTAACACTTAGTTTTTCGTCATTTTTACTAATAAATATTAGTTAATAATTTTTAAATGTATAATAGGATCATTATCAATTTTAATTTACATATATCTCATATATAATCAAGTACTTAGTTCTCTTATCCATATGAATTGCATATTTTTTTCATGTTTTGATAGTTATTTGAACTTATTTGTCCTTAAGTATTTGCATATTTCATACATGTAGGTACATTGTCTAATAGTGCTTTGGGAAATGTATTATTTATAGCACCATGCGTGTGTGCAGTTTTTTCTAGAGAATGTGATTTACGATCACCTTTGTACTACTTTATTCTACTGGATTTCTACATTTCAACTATAAAGAGAAGATATTTTATATAAAATGAAAGATTTATAGTGACTGCATACAATTTAAACTAATGATAATAAATAAAAGTACAATTTCCTTAGTTTGAACATGGATGACAAGTAATATTGTATTGAGAAATAATTACAAGTCAGTCACTTTTCAGAAAGATATTTAAAGATCTGTACAATTGTGCTTTACAGCTATTAATTAATATAAAATATAATGTGTTTAGATTTTTTTATAAATAGTAATATGTTAAATGCATGCTGTTGCACTAATGATATGAAACAAGATTTGATCGGTTGCATCATATTTTACAAACCTAAAACTTTATGTTATCGTATAAACAGTACATTTTGTCTTTATACCAAAAGTGCACCCAAGTTACATGCCGTTTCTTACCGAACAAACTTGCAAATATCTTAACAGTTTTGTACACATTAAGCTAATAATGTTTAAGTTTTAACATTTTGTATCATTATAATACAGTCATCAATTAACCTGTTAACCGGGGAGGATGAGTTAATAAATTAAAGAAATTTCTTTCTCACTCTTAACGAGAAAGCATTATACTTATCAATTCTTATGCTTACCAAAGTTTTCACTCTCTATCTGTACTATATTATTTTTAATTGAAATAAATTTCATGCATCTATATTCACCAATTGAAAATTTCTCCCCAGTTTTAAGATTAATTATCTATGTTACCTTCATAAAAGGATTCACATTTTTCTAGTAAACGGAGAACTGGATTGATGTTATAGGGAAACAAAGCTTTAGACACTAATCTGTCTATTGCCAATCGAAGTCTTATTAATATTGTCATGGTATCATCCAACTCTCTACCACAACATGATACAAATTCCGGCCAATTTCTTCTGATATACTTCAAGAATCTCAGTAAATACAATAAAAAACAAGTTTCATTACTAACTAGTAAATCTAATAAAACATCTGGATCGTGAGATACAGCATGTATGAATTGTATAAATGTTAATGTTGGACTAAGCATATGACCTAAATCATTTTGTGGTGGTCCTCTATAAAAAAGACCAACTGCTACATCAAGACAGCAGACCATGCCTTCTATCAGGAAGTCATCTTGATCGTGAAACATTTGTACAACCCATTGTGATAATGGCATTTCTGGATGAAAAGGCATTAATGTTTTGACACATTGATCTAGCTGTCTTAAAACTTCTCTGATACTTCGTTCAATAACTGCCATGTCTGCATCAAGATCTTCCGCCTCTGAGCCTAAAGAAGAATCACTAGAATCACTGCGTGTTTCCTTAACAGTCACTGCAACACTTTTTAAAACTAAGAGCACAATTTTCTGAAGAAGTGGTCTGTCTCCTTCGCCAGAACCACCTCCAAATCTTCCAGAACCATGACGATATGGCAAAGAATCTAATAATCTCCAATCTTTAACGGCACGAACGATTAAATGTGCTAGAGAGCAAGGTTCGTCAGGTAAGACATCTTGTAGTGCTAATGTACTACCATAACATAATACTTCATTAAACAATCCTAAAAGATGTCTCCAGATTATACCTGGAACATTGGCATTCAGCAACAAAACCAAATTATCTAACTGAGAATAAAAAAGTTTAGTATCGATAACCGATAAATTGGCTTTTACAGAAATTATTGATTCCCATAAATCTAAAAACGTTACAACAGCAGACTCATGTTGTGGTGTGTATGAGGCAAGAATTGCATCAAATTTGGATACTAATATAGTCCATTTAGATTCTAGTACTTTAACACACATAGCTTTTATCGAAGTGCTATCAAAACTTTCTGTGTCTGATATTGTTATAGTATTACAACTGGACGGTGGCACTAAACTGTCTGTCTCTTCCAATGGATGAATGCTGCAATCTTTATGTTCTACCACTCTTTTCACAATATCCAAAGTGAATACCATTTGACTGGGAGAGTGAGTATTCACTAAAGATTGAGTAAGTCTCTCCAACCAAGCAACTTCGATATTGTCCTTTGTTACAATAAAAAATGAAGCCAAAACTCTGCTTGCAACAAACGATATAAACTTATTGGTTGTACTTGAAAGATCAATGATTTGATCTATAATACCATGTTCATTTCGTGCTAACGCATCACAAACATCCGCAACTCTACTGCACATAACGCCTCTTGTATTCTGTTTGATGGCCAAGTCGAAAAGAAGCTGCAAGGCGCTTAGAAATTCCAAAGTTTGATCAGGTTCCCATTCAGATAATACTATAGGACGAAAACTACCATCTGCCATTTCCACTGTAGCAGTTGTAAATGGTTTACGCAAGCTACTCTCTGGTATGTTGCATAAACATTGAGCTAATAAACTGTTCTGAAAACATTGTATATCAGTGAATGTTTCTCTTCCATCGTTACTATTCTCAAGACGTTGTTTCTTTTTTGCAGGTTCCTCCATTGTGCTGACAGGAGGAAAATGAAGACAGCGCCAAAGCACCATTAGCAAATGTATTCTAACATCTACTTTTATCTCTTGTATCTCTTATAAACTTTTTATCAAGTTATCTTCATAATGCACATGATCTTCCAACAAGAGGAATACCACATAAATGCCAAATATGATTCGTTCCACATTTGCTTTCAGTTATTATACCATTCATAGAAATATCATATATATCCTGTCGATATTTGTTCTGAAAGAAAGGAGATAAACAATTATGTATGGTATATGTGTATGTATATTCCATATTTATTTTATCAACAACGAAGAAACATTAAAAAGATATTAGAAGAAAAGTTAAAATGAATAAAAGAAAATTGTATATCATATTCTATTTATAAAGATTTATATATATGTTATTTCTTTTTGATAAAACATACATGTCTAATGCTTTGACAAATAAGAAGGATAATAGAAAATGTTTTTATGATATTGAAGGAAAAGATAAAACAACTTACAGAGATGAGATTCCAAAAGGTCTTCTTTTATAGGTAGTTCAACAAAGTATTTGTATGTTCAATACACTTCAATACATTTGTATATATACATATAATTAGATATAGATATTAAAATGCGTTCACGTGTATCAATAGTACACGAAATCTTGCTTTAATACATCCGGGCAGATAATAAATAGTCCCAATGTTAATAAAGATGAAAAATCGTGTTTGTTCATAGATGTATTTAAAAAATTATAGCGGTGAAGTCAACTTTAGCAGTGGTTGCACATGTAACGCATAAAACCGACGCTCCTTATTATGTTGCGAATAATTGCGCATAGCAAGATCTTTCGTTAAAAATTTCGTAAGTAAGTAAACATACACGTTGGAATCATTGTTATTGAAGTTAATGTTTTCACTGTATTTCACTTGTTCAACGATATAAATATATTATTGTTTGTGATCGATGAAATTCTTTTGACTAGGAAGTGACTGGGCACTCGAGCCCAGCTTTGCTCTGTTGCCACGTATACATGCTACCGAGTAAAAATAATAAATCTGTATTTATTTAATACGGTGAACAAAGCGTCCACATAAAACGCTTTATATCTTATATCGAGCGGCAAAATATTAACTCGATAATGCATAAGACACGAATTCTTCGTGTTTAAAATATTATTTTGAGATGGCATCATGCGGAGCTGCGTAACACAGTAGCTCCTCGTCGCACATTCCACAATGTACTGAGCGAGATTAAAAGAACCGCTTCAGTAATTGCTTCGAAACCGTTAGTAAACTTCATTAAATATTCATTGAGAGATTATTATACAATTATTCTTATTAAAATTAATCCCGATTAAAAAGTCTCATAATAAATATGCAGGATGATCGGCAACTCTGCAGCGATCGCAGCGCCTCAACCATTTTGCGTTTGTCGGAACTAAAAATGATAGAAGCGGTTATCCATTTGATTTGACATTTTCATATTATAATTCATTTTTTCATTACTTTTTCTATAGTATTAAGATTAATATTCATTCATTAGAAATAAGTGGTCATTGAAAGTTATTAATTGAACATTATTAACATCTATTTGCAAATAAATTCGTCCAAATTCATTCATATTCTTCACATAAAAAGGACTAACCAATTAGAGCGTTCGCCAATAGAATATTAAGAATGCGATTGGTTGTTAAAAAGGACCAATCAAAATCAAAGAATGATACGCTCCTTATCCTTTTTATATAAAAGTTTTATTCATCAACTGTTTACTGTATCAAATATGGCGAAAGACGGAATATAAAATGGTAGATGATAATAAATCTTCTGGAAGTCCTTAGAAAATAGAAGAACATCTAACGATTAGTGTATATACACACACACAGCATACATATATATACATAAACGCGACATCGAAATGTAATGCTACCAAAGTACGTATGTGTTGGTATGTGTCAGTATATATATTTACATATATCGACTCCATGCATACTTCGAAAGTAATCATCATGTAAAGTCGTAATAAAAGGAGACTGGTTGTTTTTTCTTCGAATAGTCAATAATAATCAAACGATCACGCTTTAGATTTATTGCATTTCCATATTTTCTATGTAGAACGATTAAAGAGTATTGAGAATAAAATGGATCACGGTGTAGTCCACCTATATAAGTATATGATCATGGGGACTTTCAATGACGTAGGGATGCTATATATTTTTTTACATAGGCCTGCCAGGGGGTCAAGCAAATTGTTGGGGGTTTGGAGATGATGGCCATACGAGATGTTTAGTGATAATCAAATGGTGCAGATAATAAACAATTGAACTAATTTCAAAGAAGTAAAAACGTGTCGGTACGGCAGGTATGCTTGAATCCGATCGAGGATTCATTTCGGATCGGTAAAGGAATATAAGCCTTTCACTTAAAATAGTCTGCTCACATGCGATAGGAATTTTTCGTAAGAAATATTAACGAAACGGGAGTGTTCGACGAGGTTATATACCGAGAAAATTGGGACAATGGTTATTAGAATTAAAATCGTGTTAATAAATTTTATTAATGTACGATCGTCAAACAATTGAAGGAGCTATATTTTACAGTTTACATTCTCTCGAGGAGAAATTGTCTTGGTGATTTTATTGAATTCATTGAGCGCGTATGCGGTGCCCTACCCCGTTGCACTATTTTTACACCTGCACTTTTTATTTACGCGTATTTGTTCTGTTGCATGTTTTAGCCAAATATTTTTGGCTATCTTTATAGTGGGTTACGTAATTTTCGACATGAGTTACTTCGATACGATGGCCGATGAGGAATTAAATAAAACTCTATTGTTTTGCAAGTAGTAAAGCGTCGATACGTTAGTACGGATACGCATTACGCATCGTAACGTTCAAGGGAATTGATTTCTGACGTCGTAACCAACCAAGAACAATATCACGAGAAGTTTTTCATATTTGACGTTAACAAAATAGTTATACAAATGTTTGCGGCACGATAGTGAAAAAAAAAATTCATTTTTAACTAGTGAAAGTGGTCTTATTTAGACATGCCTATGGAAGATTATTTACTTCAGGTAACATACGCATTTTCATACTTAATAGTAAAGTTATTATTCATTGCTAATTCTATTCTCTGATCTTATCTACAATATGATGTCATACAAACGCTAATATTAAATGTATAATATATATTTATCTTACATTTTAATATGCGTTCAATTAGATGACAATAAATCTGTTTATTTATCTTTTAATATTTACTCATTTAATGTGTGTTTTGCTTATGCGTATATATATATATGTGTGTGTGTATGTATATATATGTGTGTTAATATGTTGTTTGAAAAAATAAATATAATGAAATTTATTGATTGTCAATTATGTTATTCTTAAATATATAAAATATTACAATGTTACAATTATGTAACTGAGATGACAACAGTACCATATCAATTTTAAAAATCGCCAAATTTTAACCTACATTTTTATAATTGTATATATGCGGTCCATTATTATCTTGCATATTTAAAAAGGAAAGCATTTTGAATGATACAAATAAAATGTCAAAATATTTTAGCAGTTGCGTCAGTGCGTAATGTGGCAGTACAAAGGCTTAATAAATAATAATAACAATGACAGAAGTACTATCCAAAGATTGTGGTGAACGGGGATTGCATCAGGAAAGAGACATGTCAGAATCTTCGCAACACCATTATAGCCATCCTCCACCAGATATTATGCCTAAAGGTCTTGCTATAAATGGTATATTTATTGATAATTGAATGAATTATCTAATCTATTTACTGTATCCAGTGTATTTAATGTTTTGAACTTTTTTACAGGCGTAGGGGGTAGGCTACGTCAACTAGAGGCTCTTTTTATTAGTGGTCCTGTACAAGGGGGGCAAGTGGGACATACTTTTTCTATAGAAACTCTTATTGATATATTGCTTGTTCTATATGATGAATGTTGCAATTCTTCTTTAAGACGTGAGAAGACTGTCTCAGACTTCATTGAATTTGGTATATATCAAAAATTATTTTTGTATATATAAACATTTTAGGGTATATTGAAGTAATATTTATTTTTATGTTATAGTTATTATAGATCCAAATTTTGTATGGTACATTTATTATACTATGTATTTAAAGGATAATTTATTTTTTATTTTTTTTTAGTTATTCATTTTTTTTATTTATTTTTTTTTTTTTACAGTAAAACCAGTAGCTACTTGTATAAAGAGTCTGCAGTTGGCACGTGAAGATTTTGAGATAGTTAAGGTCATTGGCAGAGGAGCATTTGGAGAAGTATGCGTTGTAAGAATGCGTGGTTCCGATAAAGTGTTTGCAATGAAAATTTTAAATAAGTGGGAAATGTTAAAGCGTGCTGAAACTGCATGTTTTCGAGAAGAAAGAGATGTACTAGTTTATGGTGATCGCAGATGGATCACAAATCTTCATTATGCCTTTCAAGATGACAATAATTTGGTAATTATTATCTTATCTATTTGACTTTTATAGCAATTAATATTTCTTCACAAACATTCTTTATTTAGTATTTGGTCATGGATTATTATTGTGGTGGAGACCTTTTAACACTGCTAAGTAAATTTGAAGACCGTCTTCCAGAAGATATGGCTCGTTTTTACATAGCAGAGATGGTGCTAGCTATTGGGTCTATACATGACTTACGTTATGTACACCGAGACATTAAACCTGATAATGTTCTATTGGATGCAAACGGACATATCAGATTAGCTGATTTTGGCTCCTGTTTGCGCTTATTTGAGGATGGCACTGTGCAAAGTAATGTTGCTGTAGGTACACCGGATTATATTTCACCAGAGATATTAAGGGTATGTCTTATATATTTTGTCAATTGTATTATGTTTGTGTTGACAATTATATTGTTTAATAAAAGACTTTATTTACTTTATATAGACTATTACTTATAGACTTTATTTATATACTTTATTTAATTCTTTATACGCGTTTAGGCAATGGAAGATGGCCAGGGACAATATGGACCTGAGTGTGATTGGTGGTCATTGGGAGTATGTATGTACGAAATGCTTTATGGAGAGACTCCTTTTTATGCTGAATCTCTAGTCGAAACCTATGGAAAGATAATGAACCATAAGGTGAATAAAAATATATAGTCATAATATTTTTACTTCTCTATGTATCAAGTAAATCTAATTGAATTCATTTTCTTATATATATCTTTTATTATTACAGAATTGTTTTGACTTCCCTACAGACGATATATATGATGTTTCTGAAGAAGCCAAGGATCTGATGCGTAAATTAATTTGTAGTTCTGAGTTTAGATTAGGTCAAAATGGAATTGATGATTTTAAGGTACAACATATCTATATGTGTATGTGTCTGTATATGCATTTATCATGGATTCTGATTTATTTACTTTATAAGTTTAATGATAGATAGCGTCTGTTTATAATATAAATACATAAATTGTGTTTATTTTATAGAAACATCCATGGTTTGATGGTGTGAATTGGGACACTCTTAGGGACAGTACTGCACCCTACATTCCTGAAGTTTCTTCGCCAACTGACACATCGAACTTTGATGTTGACGATACGGACGTTCGTAGTTCTGATGCTGTTCCTCCAGCAGCAAATTCTGCGCTTTCTGCACTTCACCTCCCATTTGTAGGATTCAGTTTTACCCAAGGAAGGTAAAAGAATAAATTTCATTTCTTTTTTCAATTCTGAATATCTCTCAATTGTTGCAACATTCATATTTTTTTTTTTTTTATTACAGTTGCATCTCAGATTTAGGTTGTCTATCTGCATTGAATCAGAAGGATAAACACGTTCAGATGCTTGAGGAAGAAAATTTACAATTAACACAAACAATCGAGGATTTAAAAAATCAAATTGCCGCAAATCATTCCTCGCCCGGTATTTCACCTGATTCTAACAATGCAACGAGAAAACTTCAAGATGAAATAAATACTCTTACAAAACGGAATTGTGGTAAGAAAAAGAATTTATTTTCTTTTCTTTTTTTTTTTTGTTATATATAAATATATGATAGAAAGGTGAAAGTATTTTTTTTTTTTTTTTTTTTTTTTAATTATCATCAATTTCATAGAATTAGAGTCGCAATTGAAATCCATGGAGATACCTCGAGAGCTGCGTAATTTAGATAATGGCGATTTAACTAAACTTCGTGAATTGGAAAAGTTGGTGCGCTCTCTTCGTTCTGAGAAAGAAGAAGCTATTAAAGACAAGTTAGATGCACAAGAGAAATTAAAGCTTCAAGATAAAGAATTAAAGGATGCTTTAACGCAACGTAAACTCGCGATGGCAGAGTATACAGAAGTGACAGATAAATTATCTGAATTAAGACAACATAAACAAAAGTTATCTAGACAAGTCAGGGACAAAGAAGAAGAATTGGAAGTTGTGATGCAAAAAATTGACAGTTTAAGACATGACATTAGGAAAGCTGAAAAATTACGTAGAGAATTGGAAAACAGAGTGGAGGAAGCAATGGCAGAAACTAGAAAAGAAAGAAAACTTCGAGAACGTAGCGAGGAATATTGTAGACAAATGCAAGAGGAAACAGAAAAGATCAGACAACGTTCTATGGGAAATGATGCAAGTGCCAATCAGGCTTTAGCTACTCAAGAAATCAACAGACTCAAGGCAGAGGTAGAGAAACTTGAAGTTCAATATAATGAAAATTTGAATCAGCAACAAAGTAGATTCAATCTTGAAATAAGAAGTCTTCAAGAACAATTGCACGAAGGAGAGACAAGAAGAGAATTGTTAGAACGTGAGGTTCAACTTACCAAGGAGAAATTGGATGCGGCGAGATTAGAAAATATTACCGATAGCGAGGAGACGATAAATGAATTGAATAGAAGACACGAGAGAGAGAAAATTATGCTAGTCGAAGAAAATAAGAAGCTTTTGCTTGAGCTCAGCACTGTTACTGATAGCGTTAATAGAATACAAGGTGAAAGAAGGCAATTAGAGGAAGAATACGAAGAATTACGAAATAAAAAGGAAGCTATAGCGCAATGGGAAGCTCAAATTACCGAGATTATTCAATGGGTTTCAGATGAGAAAGATGCTAGAGGATATTTACAGGTTCATATTTTATATGATATGATCTATAATATATATATATATTTCATATATTCATAAATTTTAGGCTTTGGCGACAAAAATGACAGAGGAATTAGAATTTTTGAAACATTCTGGTGGTGTAACGGGAGTAGGAGGTGGTTCTACCATGGCTGACAAGAATTGGCGTAATCGTAGATCACAGAAACTTGATAAAATGGAACTATTAAATTTACAGAGCTCTTTGCAGAGTGAAATTCAAGCGAAACAAGCAATTTCTGAAGAATTAACAAAAACTCGATCAGAATTAATTGCTGTGCAAAAGTAAGTTTTCATATTACATAATTTATTGTTATAGCGCTATTCTAGAATTACATTGGAGTATAAATAATTCATTTAATCCATAATTATTATTAATTTTATCTACAGAGAGTTAAAAGACTTTAGACAAAGATTTGATTCGATGTCCCACGAAATGAAGCGGAAAGAAATGCAGATTAAAGAATTACAAACGCGGCTTGATACTGGTGATGGCTGTAAGTACAATTCCATTCATAATGCTACCAATAAAAGTTATACAAAAGTTTCTTATTTAAATTATTATGGAGATATTATATCTGCAATTGTTATACAAGCTGCAGTCATACATGTCACATATGTATTTTATAAATGTTTCTGTCCTGTCTATAATTCATTTAGACATTAACTTGATGATATTTTGTTTTGTATTTCTAATGCAACAAACAGCCCCCCAGAGAAATTATTTATTTTTGAAAGATTTATTATGTTATAATTATCCCAGATTTAAAAATGAATAAGATTTGGACAGCTTAAAAGAACTTTAGGAGGGTGACTAAATCCTTCTTACTTTGATCATTACATTTTTATCAAACGATTCAATGACAAAAAAAAAAATTAAAAAAACAAAAATTTTTAAATTAAAAAATTAAAAAAGACTATAAATGATGAATTTTAGTTGAGGACGCATTTATATATAATATTCTAGAAAATATTTAGAAAATACAGAAAAGAAAGCACATGATCTTTTTCTATATGAGTATAATAACAGCCATATAGCTTTATATGCGACACACATATGCTGTGTGTGTTACAATAAGTTATAAACTATTTATATATATATTGTTTGATAATACAAACAATCGTAGGTAATTTACGATAATGCATAAAATGATAAGTGGTCAAAAATGTATTAGTCAAACTTGTGCTTTATAAATTACATTCTGATAGAAAGCTTTTTAAAGAATTAAAAATTTTCCAATATATTGCACAAATATTAAGTGATTATAAATTGATAGTTTTATAATATAGCATTTATTTAAAAATAATATATGATGCTTTTTATAACATTTTAAAGAAAATTCAAAATTGTATTTGATAATATATTGTTTCCCAATAAAGCGCTCGATCCACGTTTAAATATATGTACTTGTTTATTGTTCATTTTTGATCAATGTTTGATAAAAAAATACTTTTAAACTGAATCTCGATAAACATTAAATATAGATTAGAAATTATTAATACATCAATTTTCCGAATTTACATTTTAATAATACTTAATATAGAAGGTAAAGTAATAATCTATATTAATTACTAACATTATTTCTTATATTTTAAAATTTGCATATCATATTTTTACTATAATATTTGAAACAATATATGACATAAAAAATTTATGGGGATTACAACTTACAAGTATTAACAATTATTATTATTATTATCATCATTATTATTATTATTATTATTATTATTATTATTATTATTATTATTATTATTATTATTATAATTGTTATTAGAAAGCAGCACTAATATAGTTACACAGAGTTTATAATGTAAATAGGTATATACTATATATGTATAAATCCTATAATGTTAAAGAGAAATAATCTTGTATTTATTTTACATATGTATATATTATATTAAAATGTAATTAGTTGATTACCTATAAGTAATTATATACGTTTGTAAAATACAAAAGATAGATTAACATTGTATGTTTAATTATATGTGTATATAGTATCTAAATTTAAAAAAATGATGTTACTAGTGTTTTATTATTTATATCGTTTCATAAGATCGTTTTACTATAGAATAGATATGTTCTGTAGTAAAATTATATGTATATATATTTATTTAGTTATTTATTTAATATACAAGTACATCTTTAATTTTGGAAACAGAAGGCACTTACGCACTTTGTTCCAATATGCTATATCATTAGAATACTACACATGATATTCTATACATTATATACATAATTTTATTTGTATAAGAATATCATGTAAAAAAATTATCTGATGCGTGATACATCTAAGCATAATAATCAGTTTTCATTGATAAGCTAGTTGGAAGAATGATAAAATAAAATGTTTGTTAAAAGTTTCAAAAAGATGTTGTGAAAAGAATTGGTACAGTTCATTTACATATATATTCGATATCAATATGTGAAGTATCAATTTTAAAGATCATTATTACTGGGATAATATATATGTGTCCAGCATAGTAATTTAGTTCTTCGGTACGGTATGCAATTCTGATTTCTAGACTACAAAGTGCCCCTGTTTATTGGCGTAACGAGCTGCGTGTGGGGCCTCTTGTTGCTCATCTTCAAACTGTATTTGTGACAGCTGTGCTATCCAGCAATACGTCAAGCAAATCGTCAAACATCGTTAGCACCAAACCCCAACGCATCATCGTGCACCAGCCGTCATCACCCCTACCAGTAATGCGTGCTCCCCGCATCACAACATGTCGCTTATTAACTAGATTCGTTCCCGTCAACACGTACATCAGTCAGAATGCCGTTACCATCGTTCCGCCGCCCGGTAAATTATGTGGCAGGAGACGCGCGATTTTGATTGACTGACATATTGAGTTGCTGATTTTATAGCACAGTGCTGTGTTTTCTGAAGGTGTCTTAAAGTAATCGTTTAGCTTTTTATAAGGACAAGGGAAGACAATTTTTTAATGCGCTTAAAGAAAATATCTTCTTTAAAGTTACATATAAATTTTGCCATTAATTCTTCTATGTTTATCATTCATATATTTTGATAATGTTTAATATAGTAACAAAGCATAGCTCTGTGCTTTTTAACAAATTATGTATTAGCTGAATAATGTGTTTTTATGTGTGATGTCATTATTTTCAAAATAATGAGTGGCACTAGTGATCTTCCACTGTTCTTAGGTGGGGGTTGGATTTTATTAGGCTTGAATATTCTTAGTACTAGTCAATCGTTTGATTTTCTAAAATAAACATTAACAGGTATGTTTTTTGTGTGTTTTTTAGACTGTTTGCTCGGGTGGTTTTGGTTGATATACTGTATTATTATCCTTACCTTCACTGATGCATATTATTATATGTAATCCTATAAACGTGTCACATAAACATAATAATCATTGTTTTAACAGAACTTGTGTGATGGAATGGTTTAATTGAAAGTATCACTGGAAGATGTTATGAAAAATTAAGTAATTTAATAACTTTATGAGTTACAATATAATTTCTTATACTTTTTATAATTTGAACAGTCCATAATCTTTATTATATTTATTATATTGGATAGAAGTTTTTTTTACACACTTCTAACAATTTTAGATAATGATCAAAGTAATTATATAAATATATATTTTTTTTAATGTCATTTGATAATCATTAGTTTTATATATAAAAAAGAAAAAAAAACGATAAATTACTTCTCTATTATGTAAAATGAGAATTATTTAATTTATAATACAGGCAAGTCAACATAAAATATATGTAATTTAAAATTGTTTCAGTTTTAGAACGTCCTACATCACAAATGTCTTACTTGGAACACTTTTTGAAAGAAACAGCAAGTAGTACTCGTCATGGCAGTGCAGATAGTGTAGAAGGTGACATAGAAGACAACCGTGCCCCAAGTATTACTAGTAGTAAAAGTAATTTATCTGAATTTAGCATTGTGAGTACCTATGTATATTCAAATTTATATTTTTATTTTATATATATTTATATATATATATATATATATATATATATATATATATATATATATATATATATATATATTACATGTAAACATTTTTTTCCAGGATCCTACATCACCATTGTCACATGAACTTTTGAATAAATCATCTACTTCTCATGGTCAAGTTAATTTACAACCAAAGCCTAAATCTCACCAATTTTTGGTGAGAACATTCTCAGCTCCCACTAAGTGTAATCATTGTACTTCATTGATGGTTGGTTTAACGAGACAAGGAGTTGTATGCGAAGTCTGTGGCTTTGCTTGTCATATGCCTTGTTGTGATAAAGTTCCACCTATGTGCCCCGTTCCTCATGATCAAAGTAATTATTGTCGATTAATGAATATCATATTAATTAGGTACTAATATCTGGTATTTACATTAAATTAATCTATTGTAGCAAAGCGTCCCCTGGGTATCGATCCTACTAGAGGGATTGGTACTGCATATGAAGGATATGTTAAAGTGCCAAAAATGGGAGGAGTAAAAAAAGGTTGGGTGCGGCAATTTGTCGTAGTCTGCGATTTTAAGTTATTTCTGTATGATATTTCACCCGATCGCAATGCTTTGCCGTCTGTATATGTCTCGCAAGTTCTGGATATGCGAGATGAAGAATTTAGTGTTAGTTCTGTTCGTGATTCAGATGTTATACATGCCACAAAAAAAGATATTCCATGTATATTCAGAGTAAGGTTTTATGAATAGTTACTCTTATTACAATTCCATGTTCAATTAAAAAAAAAAAAAAAATTTCTCCATTTTTTCAGATTACAACATCATTGTTAGAACCACCTGGATTAAAAAACCATACATTGATGCTTGCAGACACTGAAAGTGAAAAAACGAAATGGGTAGTAGCGTTAAGTGAGCTTCATAGAATCTTAAAAAGGAACAATCTTCCAAATACGACGGTATAACAGAAAGTAACTTTTTTCTTAAGAAAATATATGATAATCAATATTCTTATGAAGTGTTTATTTTTTCTTTGTTTCATAGATTTTTAGAGCGAAAGAATTATTAGATAATACATTGTCTCTTATTAAGAATGTAATGTCAGGAGCCATCATTGATCCAGATCGTCTAGTCATTGGCACAGAGGAAGGTCTCTTCTGTTTAGATTTAGATCGTAGTGGTAAGTTAAATTTGAATGAATATATTAATTATGAATGTACATATTATTACGAAATACTGAATATAATGTTTACAGAAATAGCAAGGGTTGGTGAGGGTAAAAAAATATATCTCCTTGAATATGTAACCGAAGAACAGCTTATTGTAGTGCTTAGTGGAAAACAACGTCACGTCAGGTTGGTGCCAGTACGTGCATTAGATGGAGATGAAGTTGAATGGATTAAAGTGGCTGAAACGAAAGGATGTATAACACTAACGACGGGCGTAGTACGTCGTAATCCACTCACGTATTGTTTGTGTGTTGCTATGAAAAAGCAGGTAGAAGATATATTTCGTTCTTTTTATTATGTATACAATAATTCCTACATAATTTATAGTCTATCTAATATATCTTAAATTTTAGAATTCTTCTCAAGTTATCATTTATGAGATAACACGTACAAAGGCAAGACATAAACGTATTCGTGAATTAATGTTACCATGTCACGCACAAACTTTACAAGTACTTTCTGAAGGACGTCTTTGCGTTGGATATCCTTCTGGCTTTACTATCTACAGCATCTTAGGAGACCATCACCCTATATGTGAGATCATAGAAAAAAAATATCTATATCCATTATTTATATATTTTTTTAATACTCGATTAATATCCGATAATTTATATTTTTTAGCATTGGTCCATCCGGAGAATACACTTTTAGGTTTTCTAACATATAGTGCTGTAGATGCATTACGCTGTATCGAATTAACACGTGGAGAATTTTTGTTGGTCTTCCATACACTAGCAGTATATGTTGACAGTCAGGGTAGAAAAAGTAGAGATCGAGAAATAATGTATCCAGCTGTTCCCACAGCAGTCAGTGAGTGCATTCTCGTTTTCTTTCATATTTACAAAATCTATAGTAAACCTACATTAATATGTAATATAATATAATATAATATAATATAATATAATATAATATAATATAATATAATATAATATAATATAATATAATATAATATATTTCAGGTTATTGCGAGGGATATTTATTAGTGTATAGCGAAACTCACATTGATGTATTTGATTGTACAACAGGAGATTGGTTACAAACGCTCAATGTGAAAAGGGCACAGCCCTTAAATATCTCTGGTTCTTTAACATCTTGCATTATCAATGACATGCCACACGTTATTTATCTCAGCAATTTACATCAACGTAAATCTTTAATTATATCAATAATAACGATCCAATGTCATTTTAATGATATTCCTGATTTTCTGAGTAATTTTTTTTTTTTTCGTTTAACAGGAGAATTATTAAATTTGACGCCATTAGATGCAAATGGTAGGCAGATGACAAGACCTAGAAGAAGATTTTCATTGAGAGAGGGAAATAGAGCTGTACGCCCTACTGACAGACGTTCGAAGATGATATCTGCTCCTACAAATTTTAATCATATTAGTCATATGGGACCAGGTAATGGTATACAGGTAAGAAGCAATCAAATTAACGTTCTTTACATTCGCGCTTCCCAATATTCCATTCTCATTAACATACATTTAATATATTACATTTGTTTTATATACAGATTCAGCGTTTATTAGATCTACCAACGACTCTTGAAACAGCTGATCAACAACATTCTGCCCACCATAGTAGCGCTCATATACATGGCAGTCAACAACGAGTAAGAATAATAATGGAAAAAGATGTAAAGGCATGTCCTATATCATACCTTTTTATATCCTTTACTTTGTTTTTATAGTTATACGGCTCTACTTTACAAACACCAAGTAAACCGGCTCCGTTGCCACCAAGGCATCCACCTTCCGATACACGACGATTAAGTTCTCACATGACACGAAATTCTGGTTATTCGCCCCATAACGGTATAATCAAAATTTTGCAAAATTTTTTAATATATCATTGACATAATTTTTTTGACTCACATATTTTTCTATGTATAATTTCTATAGGTTCAACGTCATCGCGTAGAGGTCCCGCTCCGCCACGTCCAACTGCCACTCCACCTTCTCTACCACGTACACCGGTCGATCAAGTTGATACAGAATCTATACATTTACGTTCGCACACTCCGCTCTCTCTGGGCAGTATTGCCTCCTTACATGATAAGGTACGTACTTGTTTTATTATTATTATTTTTTTTTGTTTTCATTTATAAATGTCCAAGAACTAAAGATTTTTATAATTCATTTGTTTAGGATCACCCGTCTGGTGGAAGTCCTAGACATTCAATTGCTTCTAACAATAGTTCGAATCCATCAACACCTCCGAGTCCTGCTCATGATCATGGGTCATCATCGTACGATTCTTAAACAGACATAAACATTGAAAACAAAAAAAATTACTTGTTATAAGATTCGGGGTGTATATATATCCTCATGTATACACTACCTAAGAGATAAGTTATTGATATTCACGATATCTTTTATAAGAAGCAGTACTCGCATTTGATCTTTTCATTGGAAAGTTATTGCAGTTTTCTTAATACACTAAGTGCAATAAATTTTACTCAATTATTATATTAAGGATATTAGGAACAAGAGAAAAAAAGCTTTATGAAACTTACTTATTGAGAGAGACATTCGATAGATTTGAGTTTCGAACTCAACAACCATTTATTCCAAATCCGAATAGAAAGGTAATTAATTTATCTTCCAAGTTAACTGTAATAACTTTCTGTTATTCGAGAAATTGTGTAATAAGTTATACTTAATGAAAGAAGAAGAAGAAAAAAAAAAGAACACTTTATTATTATATGACAGTAAATTATTGTACATAATTTATGCATTTGAGAGGATCGTCAAGTCGACTTTGCGATGCCATAATTTTATTGGAGTTAGTAGGTATCGTAATATATAATTCGATATACGAAGTCTTCGTTTAATTTTAGTTTCAAATATTTAGTATATATTTTACTTCGATTTTTTCTTTTTTTTTTTTTTTTTTCTATTCACGACCGTCAAGCGAGAGTGACTTTTTTACATTAAAGACATTTGAAATCTCAGTCAAATTATGTAGCAATAACGAAAAAAAAATCAATCTACTTAATCTATCATACCTAATTCAGAGCCTAGGTATACAAGTATAGTTTCAAGTAAATTGTATACTTAATCATTATTAGTAACAAAAGAAATTTGACGGGTATGAATCCATTTTGATGCCTTATGACTGATTACTTTCTATCTTGTCATAAAGCAGTAAGGTGCGTCATATTATTCAAATATGTGAATAGTAGAATATAATCGTGCAATTAATTGGAAAAAAATTAATAATGATAATGATAGTTATTCAAAAAGAGAACGATGTTTCGTTTGAGCCACAAATAGAAGTGTTGATTTCTTTTCTAAACAAAAAAAAAACGTTAAATATCAACGAATCAATGACTTTTATTTACAATTGTCTGAAGTTAATTAATGGCTTTCTTGTTTGTCCTTCTTTTTTTTTTTAACGTTGCGATTACTATTACAAATCTTTGAAGCCAAGAATTATTATCTAGTAAAAAAGTAATTGCAGAATATATATATATATATATATATATATAACGCTATGTAACATGAGTTACATAATAAAACACAAAGCATTTTTATGTAATGCATAATATTATTTATCATTTGATCGACGATTAAGATCAGAATACAAATTTATTGTAATATCGCTATATTTTGTTAATTTGACAGGTAACTTATGATTGTCCTATTAGAAAGTGTTCTTCAATAACTATAATGCCTTATATTTATATATTAATTTTAACATATAAATGATCTTGCACGATCATTAATTTCCATAAATATCAATTTTTAACTGTTATAAGATCAAACGAAACATAATGAAATTGTGCGGTAGATGAGGATAAAGTTGCACTTTTTAAGTGTTTTAAGCACAGAACATACATTTTTCGATGTATATACATTCATTACACTTTTTAATCAACAAAATGCGAGCATAGTGACAAAAAAGTATGTCTCAGGATTTTCGCCAACCGATCGAAACACGAAAAAATATCTCGTAGTAACTGAGAAAATCGACTGAAATTGATAATTAGACGAACTGTGAATTTTTTTTTTGAACACTATGTTGAAGTTGAAAAATATGGTACTTGTTACACGACCAAAGATCAAGAACCAACAGTGCCAGTTTAGTAATATCGCCTATAGTTTCACAAGTTTTTAATATTTGTATTTTCGGAGTGATAAGTATACTCATATTGAATCGTAACTTTGAAACTTAACTTTGATATTTATATCAAAGCTATAATTATCGTTTGAACATTTGTGAAGTGATTTTTGATTTTCATAAAATATTGATGAAATAACATCTTCATCATACATCACCATTTGGAAAACTAATGTTTGATCTTTAATATTATTTGCAAATTTCAAATTTCATTAGAAATATTTTTTCAATTATATTCAAATTCATTCTTAACTCATTATTATAATTGTAGAAAAAGAAAATATATTATATACGAACAAAAAAAAATATATATATATATATCAATTATAATATGTTTAAACATGATAATATTAAATAGAACAAAATGAAAGGAATGGTAGGAAGTAGTGACATACGGTTTTTGTCAACAGAAATATAATAGTGCAAACACTGTCCATAATAACATGAATTGAAAATAAGAACATATTCTAGAAATATTTCAGAAGTATGATCAAAGCATAATTAAAAATTAAAAATCATGTGTGTATTAATGTACTTACCAGTGAAATTTTATGATTTATTTTATCTTTTATTAACGTTGCATATAAGATTTCTGAAATCTAAAAGGTGGCTAAATATTATTTTTCTTTCTTTTAAGTTTTTATAGTAATTTCATATTATAGATACACATGCACGAAATAATTACTTCTGTGTATAGAATTAATTTTATACGTTTGTAAATATTGGAACTTTGTCTCTTCTTATTGCATATTTATATAACAAAAATTACAAAAAACATTGATGCTGACGTAATGTATCATTTATAAAATTTATTATTTAATATATCACAACTTCTTCAGATGCAATTTATATTTTTCAAAGAAAAACAAATTGCGCGCAAATTTATTTTCTATGCGAAAATAAGATAATTAATTACGCGTACACAGTTCATCCAGTGATATTATCAACAAATAATTTTTCTTTGTTCAGCAAAATAAATAATAAGTTTAATCTTTTCTCCAATTATAGAGACAAACAACTATTCTGTTAATATTTTGCCAATGTATTGCAAATGACCTGAATTTATTATGCAACACTTTTGTGCATCTAGTTTAGCGCGCCTTTTTATTACATATATATATTATATATTATAAACTTATTTATATAACGCTTGTGCATTGTTTAAAATATTTATTAAAAATATTACAATTAATAATTATTTACGTCTTATATAACTGAGAATGTGTATTTTGTTGTAAATTATGAAGAATAAGCTATTATGCTAAAAGAAGAGACCAAACTTTATACATTAAGATTTCGTCATTAATGAAGGTCAGTTTGTAGATTTTGTAGTATTTATATTATTTACACACCTTACCTTTTTGTCTCATTCAAATTTGTCTGTAGTAAAAAGAAAAATCTGCTAATGTTTTTCATTACATTTACTGAAAAAGTAATATGATTTTATCGTGTACAACTGTATTAATAAATTTTAAAGCTTGTATCAATTGCATTCTTTTTATTTTTTTTTTTTTTATATGTTATAAGCTTATGTAAATTATGTGTGGTGTTCTTTTTATATGTATATTATAGTTCTTTCATATATCTATCACAGACTACACCGTATATTTTCTAACTGTTTTAAAAAATGTGTAAAAGTATAGAACCAAGTCTTTTTTGTGTAGGTTCTTGTAACATTACTTTTTTATATTATTATTAAGTGAATAAGGTAGCACAACCGAGGAATTTTTTCATTTGACATGTTTCTCGTTTACAGGCGAAGTGGACGTTACGCTTTTAATATAATTGACATTTCTATTACACAATTTCGTTTACACAATGTAATGTTACATAAACCGTACTATTTACTGCGGAAAATGCTGACAATGAATAACAAATATACAAAATACAGAATAAATATAAAGAAAACTTTTCAATGAAATATTTAATTACAACTCTTTCACTATTTATATAAAGATTTAGGCGAGCCTATTATTTACTTATAGTTTTTATATACTTTTTCCCATGTTAATATTTGTATTATGAAATCTTTCTTACAACTTCAGCAGTATACAGATGATTAATAATAATAAATACTTTTCATATAATCATATATATGAAACATTTGCAAACAAAAAATGATTTTCAATAATATGATATTTTTCTCCAAATACATACAGATATTCGTATACGAAATCAATTTTCATGTTGGCATGTTTCATATGATTCATTAAATTATAGTCTATTAAATTTATTGTGTGCACAAGATAAAGATGTGCGTGCACGTTCGCACGCGCACGCACGCACGCACGCATGTATGTATAAACGTATGTATGAACTATTTATAAATCTCTTTATTCTATTTAAAGGAGATAATTTTAATGGAGAATTTACTTATAAGATACGTATATAATATAAATATGTTTTGAAACTCAAGTAATTCATGAAACTTTCATGACTTAATGCAAAACTACGGAGATATATCTTCGAAGAACTTTTAAATTACAATTCATTTTTATATCGGACTACATACGCTTTAGACATATTTCTCTGAAAGTTAATATAAGTGTTACATAATTCCAGAACATATATATAATACATGGTCAGTATATTCTTGGACATTTAATATTGTAGTAGAAATATTAGGCGGTAAGTAAGAAACATAATGCTAGAATATAACGTATTTTTACATGTCTAACTTTTAATGCAATATGCACAAAATGGAAATGAAATTCTTTTTTCTCACGTATTTATCTATTCTTCCTTTCTTTCTTCTTCTTTTTTTTTGTTTGTTCGTTAATTTACTACAAGTTAATTCTCTTTCTTAACGTATAACATTATAAATTTGATGTCAACAACAGTTTTAGTAACATTAGTAATCCTTTTGACAGTATTTTATTAAATTCATCCAGCTACAAATCTGGCAAAAGCCTCTGAAACCACAATTTTTTTTGTGCTTGCATTTAATCTTATCACCGAATCATGGAAAATTTCGTTATGCATTTACAAAAAATTTAACATTCTCTTTATACATAAAAATTTTGCAGAATAATTTGATTAACTCTAATAAAACACCGTGCTACTTATATGTGCATTAAAAGTAATGAAAAAGCTAAATGCCTTTCAAAAATTATATAAAAATGATTATACGTAAATGATATATTCATTTTTATTATTATACGTAAATGCTCTAATTTTTCTTGTAAATCTGTTTGATGCGATTGAACTTTTCAATGATTACTATGAGTAACTATACAAAGGGATATTGGATATACAAAGATTGAAAATGAATAAATATATATATATAGTGTTATAATAATAATAATAATAATAATAATAATAATAATAATAATAATAATAATAATAATAATAATGATAATAATAATAATAATAATAATTTAAAATATTAGATCATTATTTGTAATAAAAATGGAGTAGACTGAACATTTAGATAATGATCACAAAAGATATTTTGACTATAATAATTTTTTAAATTCTTCTGTGATAAATCGAAGTGCTCGTTAAAAAATATATAGTTCGAAATTGTATTTAAATTAAGATTGTACTTATATAAAAATTTAATGAAACATAAATTATATTAAATGTGAAATATGATCTCTTCGACCAATAAACGTCTCAGTCTCAGGTATGGCTTTGATTTGTAGGTAATTATCTATTTATTATATAACTATTAAACAAAGAACACACGCGACCTGTATCTTGTCGTCGAAAATTTGTTAGACGACATGTTCAAGGCAATTCTCCGAGTACTAATAATTATCAGCTGTATTGAGAAGTACAATGTCAAATTTGTACCTCTAACTGACATTTGAATTGCCTGGAGATATTATCAAGTTCCTGGCAATATACGGGCCTGTTGTAATAAAATTTTTCTCGTCACAATGCATAAATAGTCTATAAAGTGTACCTCCTAGGATATTCTATACTTTTCTCATTGGTAATGTTATCCGAATGTTACAAGGAAGTATCAGAAGATGCTGTACTTTCGTGATGGCTGACTTGATTTAAAGAATGCTGAAGAGCATCAGGAGTTAACCATTCTTTAGGGAGACAACGCTGCAAAAATGGTACACATGAACTGAAGTATGCCAAACGATTGACCCAACCGGGAATTTCTTGGCCACATAGAATCTGAAGGATAAAACATGAGATAAGATGTAATTGAACGATAATATCTAAAAAAACAGACTATTTACCAATCACATATTGCAAATATTTATATGACACTATTATAACAATATAAAATGCGTACCAATGTAAACTGACTACTAAAATGATTACAATTTTTATTCATCAAGTGATAACGATCTCCCCTAAAATCCTTTCCCAATTCATTTATAATCCTGGTAACATCTTCCTCTGTAAAATCTGTATATCCGATGTGTACTGACTGTCTATAAGACAAATCCAAATGAAACATATAATTAGTTATTGAAATTCAATAAGTAACATGATTCTTATAATAATAGTTAAAATACATGCCTGTATCTAAATTGTTCACCAAGCTCTTCTGCAACTCTAGGAGTTATTTCAAAAATGCCAGATTTTGGTTTTGGATGACCTCCATAAGCATATTCTATGAAACATTATATCGTCAAAGCGAATGAAATTAATAATAATCAAATAATCATTGATCAGAATTAAATACCTGTCCCATATATTTCAACACCTGAATGAAATACTCCAAGTCCGATTGGAGTAGTATATTCATTTATCCAATACTGAAATTATTATAGCTATTAAAAAAAAGTTTTGTATAGATGAGCATTTTTTGTATTTCTATTACCATATCATAAACATTCAGAATAATTGGTTCACGCGCCATTTTTGGTATCAGTTCTTCGCTATCTCGTGGATAGCCCAGACAACTGGGAAAGGAAAGATTACAGCCAAGACCTGATGAAAACATCATAGGATACTTGTACTTGAAGCGGTGAACAGCAGGACTATCTACGTTCCAGTACACCTAATAAGCAAATATATACTCTAATTACATTGCCAAACCTAAGCAAATAGCCATAATACTAAAAATCTTTCTAATGCCTATACAGATTATTTTGCATTATTTTTCAAATATGTTACTATCAATAATTTGATGCTATTGATTCAAATATAATCAGATATCATGCGTTAACAAAAAAAAAAAAAAGAATAAACTAATAAAAAGAAAATAATTTGTTTTAATATTTTTCTATAAAAACTATTAATAATGTTGTTTACAATTGCTATAAACGTTTTAATTCAAATATTTTTATATTGCATATCAAGTACAAGATTTTCTATAAAAAAAAGTAATAACAAAAAAATAATTAAATGATTATTACCTAACAAAATTTATATAAAAAATGCATTGCCAATGTAAAAAGCTCTGTAAGCATTAATAGATCTAAGAGTGTATATATATATATATATATATATATATACACACACATACACATACAAATTATACATAATAGTATATATTAGGTTGACAACTAAGTGATTGCAGATTTTGTCGATAGATTCTTATTTACAATCCGCAATCACTTGCCAACCCGATATATATATATATATATATATATGTATATACTGTTTAATATAAATATACAGTGATATATAAATAAATTTATTTCAAAGAAACTACTCTAGTAGAGTAAATAGTAAACGTTACTGCAAAATAAAAATAAAATTTGATATTGTGCTAGATATACTAGTAACGTATGTGTTAACTAGAAATAAATATATTGAAATAATAAATCAGTTCACCTGAGAAAGCAGTGATTTCAACACCTCACGTCTCACGTTCCATTGTAAGAATATGTTACCTATTTTACACGAATTTTTTAAAGGTTGTTGACATTAAATAACGCGTCTCAACATCATACGATTTCATTGAAAATGTGTATTCCCTATAGTCTTTTTTTTTTTAGCTTTAATACTTCTCATTTATAGAAAGAATCGTGTAACCTAAATTGTTTATTGCCATAAATTGCACAATGGCAGGAATACAATTTTATACAAAACAATAAGCAGTATGTAGTCGATGTATTTGTCCGTTTTTAAACGCGCTAAGAATAATCAGGATGAATCATTGTAACTTAAATTTAATTCATTACACGCATTATAGTATCCTTCAATTAATTGAACACCGTTAGGTTAATTTAAATTGTAGCAACATGAATTAACATTAAAGATCTTTCAAAGTCATATTTAACACCGGAATGACGACCGAGGCTATTGGAGAAATTGTAAATGCCATCTTGCTTCAAATCATTTCTTCGAATATAAAACAATATTAAGGGAAAATAACACTACGAGACGAAATCTGTGGTGTGATTGAAGCGCTACCTAGAAATTAATTTTGAACATTTTCTCATTATTGTGAATTTACGCATATAACGTATATATATATATATAAATATACGATAGATTGAGTAATAGATAGAGTGTTTTGTTCCATTCATTAGTTCTATAATGACTAATTTATGGTTTAAGACCATTCACTACACCATTGATTTTATAATGGTTTATGCCATATGTCATCATTGAGAACGGGCGTAATTCTTGACTGATTTTGATGAATAAGATCTCATTTTAAAGACGAAGGTTTAATCTAGATCATGACAAAAATAAGGAAATTTGTCTCCAATGTCGCGAAGATTGTTACGAGCGAGAAATTTCAAATAATTTAAATTTACAATTTCAATATTTACAAATTTTCATCTCGGGTTTATTGGCCTTGGGTAATATAAATACATACGGTCTTTTGATTAGTTACCGACTGGTAGGTTAGTCATCGATTGATAGATTAGTTATCGACTGGTTGTTTGGTTATCGACCAGTGTGGTCGGTAACAAAAACTCAATAGTTCAGTGATATATCGGTAATGAAGATTCCAATAAAGAAAGATAATTTCTTTTACCAAAAAATTTATATATGCAGAAATAGATTTTTTGATTTTTCACGTAAAATATAGAGAATGGATGGATGGATGAATAAATATCACATAAATGTATTTATGTTATCAATTTAGTCAATGAGATTATTTTCTTTTTTATATTAATCATACATATATACAAATAATAATAGTCATATCATTATATATAAAGGTTTATAACTTTAACGAGTTGTAATAAATACGAGGGAAGATAGAAAATTGGGTTCATTTAACTGTGGGGGTCGAAAGGTTCAGGAAAATAAAATAAAATTAAAAAAAAATCTTGATCTATGGAACATTATCCTCTTTCAAAAACATAGGATTTTCGTGACTATTCTTTTCCGTAAAATTGCCATCAGGTTCATCGACGTCGTTTGTGACGTTTTTACGGACGGCTTCGGTGGACCTGGCAGGTTCATTTATTACTTCCGTCAGTTGCATGGCGGTCGCAATCCTTAATGCCTTAAACGAAATCGATTATAAAAAAATTGCAAACCTCTCTACCAAAAGATACAAATTATTGCAAATTACGAAAAGAGAAATAAAACTTTTATTAAACGATTTCGATCTTATCACCTTGCGTCTATCCCTACGAGCGGAATATAGTACCCAAATAACATAGCATGCCATTATGATAGCAGGTACGCATATTCCTGCTATGGAAGATGTACCACGTAAAAGTGCATGGTGTAATGCAAGTAACGTGACTCCCAATGCCGCTCCACCTGCTACGTATCTTCCTGTACGGCTTCGATCCTCCTAATAAATTAAGATTCATAGTTTCGATATTATTATTAAGATTAATTAATTAATAACGATATAACAATTAATGTCAATTATTAAACGAATTTAACTTATATTAATAATACCGTTAACGAATACAATTATTCCTTTATAATTTAGCAAATAATTACGGAAAACAATTATCATCTGAAATTATTATTTTACGGATACATTCATACATGCATATAGAAAATGTGTAATAAGTTTACCGAATTAGTGATAGAATTAAGAGTATCCCTCGAAGAAACTTCCTGTGTGATTGACATACTCCTGCCGGATACATAAAGCTTCTTCCAAGTATGATTGAAAAAGACTTCTTTAGTTTCAATTAGAGACAAGTTTTATTATTGTTAGTTCATGTGTCACTTATCTTTATTCAATGATGAACCTAGATTGTCGTAGAAGCGTTGAAAATAACGTGTACTTGCGACTTCAGATTGAAATCGTTGTATCACGGGAAAGTAACGAACAATGCAAGATGGACTCGTCAACTCGTTTGATTTCCTTTAAGGAAGTTTACATATTTTTTAACGTTTACCTTATTATCGATCACTAACGGCGAATTGAATAGTTCGTTACGATGAAAATAATATCGATGAGTTCGGCGTCGTTTAAAAATGAACAACACATTTTTAATAGATCCACGAATAAGGATGATCGATCGATGCCGATCCTAAACGCTCTGTAACAGTTTTTCTTCGATTATTCAACACGCGCAAAAGCAAAACGATCACGGGCAGAATGGGTGGGCAAAAGGCGTTTTCAAGAGCAAGTCGGCTCGCGCATTTACACCAGCACAATATAAACCAGACAAGCATGCTTAGGATAATAAACAAGAAAGACGACGCCCACATTGAATCTACGATCGATCGTATCGAAACGTCTTATGCGTTTAAGAAACAAGAAATGGATTAAAGAAATCGATCCTGAAGATAGAGATTAAAACGTTATAATTTTCTAAAGTGAAAACTAACGTGAAAATTTTCAAAATTACGTTATTATACATAAATATGTCCTAATTTGTCCTTTAACATTTCCGACGTTTAGAAATTTTTTTCTTTTGAGACATCCGTTTCTTTTTTTCGAACTATCGTTCAAATTCTTTTAGTGAACAACGAAATCACTCATTTTTTTTTATCTTTCTTTTATTTTAACAAACATTAGTAAAAGAATTCTCAAAGTTATTCGTATATTAAATTTCGTATAAAGTGAAATGCATATGAGAGGAAAGCTGTATATTTTTCTACTCACATATGTAAGTCATATTGCCTATCTTGTCGGGTGCATATTATACAAATTTGCTACCGGTGAGGCGCGTTAAAACGTTTGTTTTGCAAGCCTTCTCATTGGTCGACGGGTAGCTGCTATTAAGCGACGCGGGATTTTACATGAGCGATGGTTGCCTTTACGTCACAGCAGTCGAGCGGGTTCCATAATGTCAGGAGTACGAATACTTTACTATATAGGCAAGCATTGCACTTGCGAGTGTGGGATTAATGTTAGTCAATAGTTTTCTTAATATAATAATTTCTAATTTGAAATTTTAAAAGTAAGTGAGATTATATATCAAAATAAAAAAAGTTTCCGTTTGCTATGATCGTAAAGAATCTATTATTATTTCATTATAATTTTTTGTACTTTGCTTTACAGAAAAATAACCTATTTAAAGTCACTTCACGTCATGATGATATTAAGGGATAGAAGAAATAAAATACAAACTAATTAGTTTGTTTTTAACAAGTTGCGAGAGAGCTGTTGATATTTTTCTATTAATAAGTGATTATTACTGGAGAGAGGAGGGTCAGTAATCAAGTATTTTCTCGTCGCTTGTTAGACAATAATATAGATTAGTTCGTCGTATCATGACTATGGATCCAGGAATAATATGTTTCCGTCACTGCACTTTTAAGTCTGTGTTTTGTAAAACTATCCCAGAAGTATGTCCATTGTGTCAAGAATTAATTGTAAATTTTAGTATAGAGCCATTTAGAATTCCATATCCATTTAGAAATGCAACGAGTCAACCAACTTCGATTGTAATAAAACCTTCGTGTGGTACATTTTTAAATGATTACAATATTAATGATCTTTTACATATTGGAGTAGTCAATTCTAATGGAAAGCTTTACGAATTTGATAAACATGGCTTGATTATTAACAATGTTTCTCAGTGGACAACTTGTATCTCTATACAAGTAATACCAACTTCTTGGGATTATTACTGGGATGAAATATTAAATGTTATGACTCATGATATAAAATGGAAATCTATTAATTATGACCAAAATACCATGAATTGTTTCGACTTTGTTAAAGAATTTTTGTATAAATTGAATTATAATGATTTACAATTTGAGAATGGCGAAGATATGTGTAGGAAGCTTATATTACCTAAACTTCATGAAGCTATTAGATATATTACATTATACAAGAACTTGAAAGAAAATCAATATTTTATATCGGATTAATTAATAAAAATATATATCAATAAAAACCCTTTTTTTTCTAAATATTTTTATATTATGTAGTCATTTACTTGTTTTTTTTTCACTCTCAATTAATATACTTTTTGGATTTTTACAGATAGAATTATAAAAGTGTAAAAATGATATTTGCAAGAATAAGGAAAAATGTGCTAGACGAAAGATCTGCTTTAAGAATTTGTCAATATATAAGAAATATAGCAAATAATAGTAATGCTAATAATAAATTTGATGTTATTGTCGTTGGTGGAGGACATGCAGGAACCGAAGCTTGTACTGCAGCTGTCAGAATGGGTGCTAAAACATTATTAGTTACGCATAAAAAAAGTACAATCGGTATGTTGAAGAATATTAGTATTAAAGTACCTAATTAAATTAATATGTAAATTAATAAATAATTTTTTATATCTAGGAGAAATGTCATGTAATCCATCTTTTGGAGGAATAGGAAAAGGACATCTTATGAGAGAAGTAGATGCTTTAGATGGAATTTGCTGTCGCATATGTGATATTTCTGGAATCCATTATAAAATATTAAATAAAAGTAAAGGTCCAGCTGTTTGGGGTCTCAGAGCACAGATAGACAGAAATTTATACAAACAACATTTACAGAAAGAACTTTTCAATATGAAGGGTTTGAATATATGTGAATCGTCTGTTGAAGATCTTATATTAGAAGGAAGTCCACCAAAATGTCGTGGTATCATTCTTCGTACGTTTAAAATATTTTTTATTTAATTTTGTGAGATATTAAAAAAGAAAAAAAATCATAGAGATTTACCACTCTATTTTTTTTCTTTTTTTTTTTTTTATAGGAGACGGAACAAGGATACATAGTAGCACGGTAGTTATAACAACAGGTACTTTTCTCAAAGGTCAAATTATTATTGGATTAGAGAAAAGACCTGCTGGAAGAATGGGAGATGAACCTAGTATTGGATTAGCTAATACATTAGATCAACTTGGTTTTAAAATAAAGCGACTCAAAACTGGTAATTGATTATATAAAACTTATATAAAATATTAATTCGTTTGAAAGTTTCTCATTATTTTTATTGTATTATGTAGGTACTCCGCCAAGACTGTTAAAATCAACAATTGATTTTTCTAAATGTTCTGAAAACTTGCCAGATGAAATTCCAGAACCATTTTCATTTATGAATAATAGAGTATGGCTTCCTCCAGATAAACAATTGATTTGTTACATGACATTTACAAATGATGTAGTAGCCAAAATCATAAAAGACAACATGCATTGTAATTTGCATGTTACAGAAGAGAAAACGGGTCCACGATACTGTCCAAGTATAGAAAGTAAAATTCTAAGATTTGGTAGAACTATTCATCAAATTTGGTTGGAACCAGAAGGACTGGATTCGCCATTGATATATCCAGGTGGTTTATCATGTACACTACCTGCTGAAAGGCAACAAGAACTAGTTAATGCTATACCTGGATTAGAAAAGGCTAAAGTAGGTAAGTTTTTTTTTGTCTTGAAAGAGCTTGATGTTAAGTAAATAAAAAAAAAAAAATAAAAAATTAATTTTTATCTCATTCTCCATAGAAAAACCTGGTTATGGGGTAGAATATGATTATATAGATCCAAGAGAATTAACTACAGAATTAGAAACGAAAAAGGTTTCAGGATTATTCCTTGCTGGACAGATTAATGGTACAACTGGATACGAGGAAGCAGCGGCACAAGGCATTGTTGCAGGCGTGAATGCAGCTGCTAAAGTAAAGAACACATTTCTCTTTGTTTTTTTTCTGTATAATATTGCAATGAATTGTTTTTTTTTTTGGGCTTATGAACATTCTAAGCTAACAATTCTCTACTCATTGTAATTTAGGTTTTGAGAAAAGTACCGTTGATTATAAGTCGAACCGAAGGTTACATCGGCGTTCTTATTGATGATCTCACAACGCAAGGTACAAACGAACCATACAGAATGTTCACCAGTCGAGCTGAGTTTCGTTTGAGTTTACGTCCTGATAACGCTGACTTAAGATTGACAGTAAAAGGATACGAGTCGGGTTGTGTTAGCAAAGAGAGATTAGACAGTATGATGAAAATGAAGAAGGAATTGGATGAAACCATACGATTGCTCTCTTCACTCGTACAATCGCATTCAAAATGGAGAAAAGCTTTGGGCTTGGCGAAGTCTAAAAGTATTGCAAATAAATCCGCTTTTGAGATATTGGGATCGCCAGATGAGAATATAGAATTTAATAAAATTGTCGCGTTATGGCCGAATTTATTGGAACATGTTGTAAATCCCATATTGATACGTAGATTAAAGGTACGATGTTTCAATATTTACGATTACTTTTTTTTTATCACATCACGGGCATAGAATATGTAGAATAATTCAACTCGTTGATCCTGCCTGGTTAAGGTCAATAAATGAAATTGGCACAGATTCATCTTCGCTGATCTCGATCGATAAATCAATCAATCAACTTATTTTACAGATAGAAGCAACCTATGCTTCTTTCATTGGACAACAAATGAAGCAGATCGACGAAGTTCGAAGAAACGAGAAAATGATAATACCTGACGACATAGATTACGATTCGTAAGAAAATCACAAATTATCCATGTTAATTATATGTATATAAAATCGTTGATATAGATTCTCCATTGCGTATACGTTTATTTTTGTTCACAGGATACGATTAAATTTATGTACCGAAGATAGGGAAAAATTAATGGAAGTACGTCCGCGTACAGTAAGTTTTTCTTCTCTCCCTCCTTCCCTTTTTATTAAATTTTGTAAATATATATATGTTTGTATTAGACAAAAATTTTGTCAACATAATTAACCCTTGAATTTCAGATAGCCGCAGCCGAAAAGATTTCAGGCGTAACGCCGGTAGCAATCGTACGACTTATGCAATACATCAAATATAATGTTACGAATGATGGTAAACGGCCAAAAATTGAATATATAAGAAATGTAAAAAAGTATTTATAGAGAATAATGAATAACATTTAAATGAAATAAATTTTCTCTTTGTATAAGAAGAACCAGGTTTGTTTCGATAGAACCGAGTGTACAGAGAGTTTCTAACAGAGAACTTTGCTGATCTAATTAGTGAAGGTTCGAAGGGTCCCTAATTAACAAGTTCTTGATACGGAATTCTCTACTGGAGCGTGTTCAGCGTAAACGTCGTTATAAGATTTGCTTATTTCGACCTAAGTTATATACATACATACATACATACATACATACATATATATATATATATATATATATATATATATATATATACACATATAAATATGTATATATACACACATACGAAAGCTTTCACGTTCTATTAGACATTGTTATAACTTAATTCTTAAAACTTAATTCTCTGTTTTAGAAAACCAATTTGTCATTCATCTTCTATCGCAAATCCATTATTCTCGAAAACTTCTACTTTGTGAAGGACGACGATAAATTTGAAGAGAAAAACGAAATTCGTTCGTACTAGGAGTTCATTTTTATTGCCATTAGTAGTGCGATAAGTAAATACTGTTTACGATACATCTCGGTACGGGAATGGTGTATTTTATTTAATCGGCGCTTGTAAATCGAACGCTAGAAGTCATTGAGCCCTTATATATATATATATATATGAATTTTTGCTTTTTTTTTTCTTTTTTTACTCTCTCTCTCTTTTTATTACTAATAATAAATCTCATTCTCCTGTGTTCTACTATAGACGGGTTATAAATGTAGTTGACGCGCGGGCTTTTAATATACGATCGTCCTTAATATGCTCGACGATTTAATACTATTGTCTCTCGTCATTTCTCTTTCTCTCTCTCTCTCTCTCTCTCTCTCTCTCTCTCTCTCTCTCTCTCTCTCTCTCTCTCTCTCTCTCTCTATGTTTCTCTATCTCTCATTCTCTTTTTCTTTTAGCCACGTCTTGTGCATCCTCGAAATTCTCGAGGTGTCTAGATATTTCTTTATATTTTCATCGTATCTTTGGTCAAAGTAAAAGCCAGAAGCCTTCTCATCGACTACCTCTTTCTCTTACTTCACCCCATGGCAGAGAGGATGATGCTTCTTCCACGTACTACAGATAAACGAAGAATACACGCAAAAAGTGACGAGTGGGATGTTTCCCCTTTCGTACCACAAACGATCGTGCCAACAGGCACACACCACCTCTCTTTCTCTCTCTTCTACTCACTACGTCTTTGATCTTTCTATCTCCTCTCGAAGAACCATCTCGACGTTATCCTTCTCCTTCTCTCTTTTTCCTTCTCCTCTTCATCCTTCTCTTTCTCCTCATTTTCTTCTTCTTCTCCTCCTTTTTCCTCTCTTCTTCATCTTCCTCATCCCGATGAATTCTCAGCTTTCACTTTCCGCTATCTTCGTTCAAAGTTAAAGGATGAAAAAGGAGGGGAAAAAGAATAAAAAGAAAAAAGAAAGAAAGAAAAAAAAATAGAAAGAAAACAAAAAACAAAATGATAACATAATCAATGATTCCGGCTTACATTCTAATTACGTATTCTACATGTACTCTGGCAAGCTATTATCTAGTTTTGTTACACTTAGTACCGTTATATATATATATATATATATACATATACATATATATATATATATATATATATATATATATATATATATTTATTTATTTCTCTACCTCTCTCTTTCTCTCTACGTTTATCATTTGAAATAAATTAATTTATTAAGGCTACGATCTATCTCTCGATCTCCACATCGATCCTATTTATCAGTATATAATATTCTAAGAGAATAAATGTGTGCTCACGTTTTTTATCAGATTCGATTATTAAATTCGAAATGCGACGATAGAAGTAATGTATAATTCGTGATTTCTATCGGATTGGTGATAATTTGTCGCAATAAAAATTTTTCGAATATATATATATATATATATATATATATATATATATATATATATGTATATATTCCGATGATTATTATTCCCTAAGCGTTTATTTTTATACAGTAGGAATAATATACGCTAATATTATTCCAGTATTATTCGTGTTATATTTATATTCTACGATCGAGCCCAGTCGCTTATGTTGGCAGTTGTTTAATGTTAATAACGAAAATAATATTAATAATATAATGATAATAATGAGAAATAACAAAAAATGTTTTGTTATGACAAATTATGAATGAATACAATAAGTCTCTTCTCTATTCGGCGACAGTCGCGTGTATTGAACAAATTGTTAACAAACAAAATTATTTTATTAATCATAATAATAATAATAATAATAATAATAATAATAATAATAATAATAATAATAATATTATTATTATTATTATTATTATTATTCTTCCAAAGTATATTTAACTTTTCGCTTGTTTTCCTTATAATAACTTCAGAATATCGCATAGAATTTTAATAACAGGATATACGACTGTCACTGTGGGAATTTTATGAGAGAATATGTGATCTACGCATTACTTAAAATTACTTATGGTGAACACTAATTATATAGTATCATTCGTACTCACACGCACATACGCACGCACAAATATACACACGCGTCTCGTCGTAATAATTTTTACATACATACGTTTAGGAGATGTTCCGTTTTTCTCCTCTCTTTTCTTTTTTTTTTCCTTTTCCTTTTTCTCGTATTTTATTATTATTTTTTTTTCATTCTTTGGATCATAAAATTAGTTAGAAAAAAGGATCAACGAAGGTAGAATGTTCTCAGGTTGAGTCATTTAGAAAAAGGTTTGTCTCTTCTGTCATCCGTCATCCGTACTATAAAAAGGAACTAATTAGACTTTCTAAAATGACCCGTTTTTTTTTTTTTTTTTTTTTTATTTATTTATTTTGTTCTTTCCTACTCTTCGAAGACCATCTCTCGTTTCTTATTTTTTCCTTTTCTTATCCTTTACGAACGCCCACATATTTTGAATAAAATCGATTTCGATGTGCCTTCGAGAGAGAGAGAGATTGTTCGAATCGAGACAGCGGACATCGTCGTGTCTGTGTTGCTTTTGTTCAAGGCCATCTACAATCTTCTCTGATGGCTAATATATTTCAATCTTTTTGATGCACCCGAACAAAAAAAAATTATTCTCCTTACTCTTTCTCTCTCTCTCTCTCTCTCTCTCTCTCTCTCTCTCTCTCTCTCTCTTTATTTCTAATCTCGAAGGAACAATTCGTAAGCTCTTACAAACTTTTTCTTCTCTAATCTAATGTTGTCTATCAACAAATCGTTTGATAATCGACTCGTGTTTTTCTAATATTAGGTAAAACAATAAATGTCAAAAGTTTCAGTATTTTATATCCAAATAAAGGACAGTAGAATTTTTTATTGTTTACATACGTAAATTACTGTATTATTATTGCATTACATTAAGTATCAAATAGTATAGTATAATATTATTTTATTGACAACATTAGTAATTATTTTTTTCTTTACTATATATATATCGTATAATTTCGCATTATTATATCATATCGGCTACTCACAATAGTATAGTATAATATTATTCTATTAACAACATTAGTATTTTTTTCTTTTTTTTTTTTTTTTTATTGTATACTACTATCGTATAATTTTGTATTATTGTATTATATTGGCTCCCTAATAGTATAGTATAGTATAATATAATAATAATCATATAAATTATTTATTTAAATATATAATACTGAAAATTCTGACATTAATTATCGATCAATACGGCATGTTAAAATTGCCAGACATCTGGAAGGCATTTAAAAAGGCATCGAATTTTTAATACATATTGTCGCGAATCGTCGATCATGCTCTGTGATCTTACCCGTTTCTATCCAAAAAAATCTAATTTTTGACTCACGTAGATCAAAACTTATGTATCTCAATGATTCGTTTGACTATTTTCAATCGACGATGCGAAATGCAGATGAAATTATAAATATATATATATATATGTATGTATGTATGAACTTGTAATGGCACACTTCCAGACGATTTTTGACATAGATTGGCAGTATTGTTAAAAATACGACGTTATAAAACTCTTTCTCTTTCTCTTTCTCTCTCACTCTCTCTCTCTCTCTCTCTTTCTCTCTTTTTTTTTCTTCTTTTCTCACAATTTTACAAAACATTTTTCTGGCAGTATTTTCGGACGTAGAGATTTTTTTTTTGTTTTGTTGCGATCTCGATGCGACAGAAAAAAATTAATGACACATAAAATTTAGATTTCATGAGAGATTTCAATGTCGATGGAAAAGTAGCAATTTCAAATGACAAACAAGTCAAAGAAATGATTCTCTCAAATTTCAAAAGGCCCATAAACAATAAATTATTAATTATTATCTCCTGTATGAATATTCGTGGATCGTTGATCGATTGTTCCTCTTTCTTCTTTATTACTTTCTTCTTTCCTTTTTTTTTTTTTTAGAATTTGGTTATCTCTAAATCTACTTAACTCTTCTACATCACGAATTATTTTGTGGTCCCGATATTAACGTTCCAATCGTTATCTACGAACACAAAAATAATTATGATCCACGAGAAGAGATTTTTTACGAATAGGCAAGACAAATTTGAATCGAATTTAAAACAACGTGTCAGAGTTTAAAAAAAAAACAGAAACACCGCACACACACATATACGCGTGTATATAAACAAAAAAAAACACAAAACGTTTGAGTCGTTCAAAGGAGATAAATATTATAAATAAGCTCGATTCGAAGACATTAGAGAAGTGGACGCAATGACTAATTCGATTAATTCAGTAACAAATGTATGATTATACATCATTCATGTATGATTATACATTATCATATCGATACATTTATTAATAATAATTTCTGGTGAATGGTCAATCGCTCGGTCTGTCTCTCTCTCTCTCTCTCTCTCTCTCTCTCTCTCTCTCTCTCTATACCCTTCTTCTTTATATATTTTAATAACAACGAGTTTTTCGATTAGAACGACGAGTTCGTCACTTATAAAGAATCCTCCCTTCCGTTTTCTTTTTCGATTTTATGCAAATATTCGTATTCTCGAACTTATACACATACCACACATACACTCACCCATTCACCCACCCACACACACATGTTTATATATATATATATACGTAATCTCGAAGTATGTGTCTTTAGTGTACATATATGCATACATACACATATGTTCGTCAGAGAGAAAGAAAAACAAAAAAAGGAAAAAAAAAGAACAGAAGAAGGCGCGTTAGAAATACAGCCTCTAGGCTTTCTCATTCCTGACAAAACACCCACGGGTTCTCAAGGTCAACGACCTTAGGACGGAAACGCAGTGATCGGTCGATGCTTGCCGAACGTTCAATGCGTTCACCCAAAGTCGGCATTGTTAAAAAAGTTTTTCTTTACGATTTAGTTTGAGTAGTCTTCCGACTCTCTTTTTATCATCTTCGTCATTTTATTTCTTTATTTACTTCATCTTCTTCCTCTTCCTCTTTTTCTTCTCCTTCTTCTTCTTCTTATTATTATTCGTATTTAATGAGGAATCTTCGAGGTGAGTTTTAACATATGGTCTCCAACGGTGCAGTCTTAGTACTTGGATTCTGTGTAACACTATCGCCCATGCTGGGCATCCCATGACTGGTCGTACTTAGGCCATTACCTTGTCTACCAGCGTTTGTTCTTGGATTTCTATTGCAAAGTCTTTTCAATGCCGCTCTGACCTGAGGTTGACAGCCGACCACTGCGAATATCAGTACACCTTGGAAGGCGTTTATCAGGTCGGTGAAGTACCAGATATATTGCGGACCACCAACTGCCCAACTGACCACGTCAGCAACCCATGTGATCCCCATTACGATCACCAACTTCATACATACTCGGCCAAGTGCAGCCCTGTTTTCAACATAAAATATTTCAATATTATTTATTAATGCAAGAATTAATAACAATTGGAAATATAGTTGGGATTTAAGAATATCTTTTTTATTTCATTTATTTTTCTTTCTTTTTTTTTTGTTTTTTTTTTTTTTTTTTTTAATGAGGTCCACGCGCTTAAGCTGATTATTTATTTTTAAGAACGATCGGACGGTGAACGACGAAAAGACGAGTGGAAGTGAGTGTTTTTAATTATTTTAAATGTACGATCGATTTAATAAAATACATTTTTTCGAATTTGTAATAATTTGAAAACAAGTAGACGGACAATGGAAGGACGAGAAGAAATGATCGTACGACGATAGTTTGCGGTAGACCGCTAGTAACATAGACGAGAGATCATCCGGATCGATAAAAAGATCGATGGGAAGAACGACCGAGTCGATGAAATCAAATAGCTTAGTAGCTTGGATCGTCGCTTGTAATGATGTGCCACGGATAAGAGTGAATGAGAATCGATGATCCATCGAGGATCGTGATCGATTGGTAATGATAAATTTCAAGGATCAACGACTTCTGGTTGTTGCTCGATCGATCGATGTGATCAGACGGCCTAAGTAATTTGTAATTAGCGTTAATTTATCCTAATATAACTTGATTTAACTTTTAACGTCTTAGATTACAGTTACAGTTATATTATTAAAAATTATATAATGTGAAAGTGCATGAAGCATTAGTTATATTAGTATAATATAGTATATAAATACTATAGTTACAGTAATATACGCTGGTACAGTAGTATAATACTATATCATTTTTTTATAATATTTAAATTAGATGATATTTAAAAGTGAAGAGAGAGAGAGAGAGAGAGAGAGAGAGAGAGAGAGAGAGAAAAATATATATATATACATAAAAGAGATTTCAGTATTTTTTTACATTACGAGCGATAAGAAATCTTTCTCTGAATCGTAAAAAGAGAGAAACTAAAGCGACGTTACGATATATGTTTCTGAAAGTTCTCATATAATCGCAACTGGGTTCCCGCGGAATCGTAAATCGTGTTGGCACGGTAGTAACGACGAGGGTAAAGTTTATAGAGATCGTTTCCTTTGGTTGTCCGTGCAAATAACATTCTACGGGGATTTAGAATCGAGAATCTAGATCGTCAATATCAATCTAACGATTCGAGAAATGAATGGATGATATTGGAAGGAGAAGTATTGGGTTGGGAGTGGAATTGATAGAGAAAGAAAGTACGAATGAGAAATAACTCGATATTTGTTCGTTTTCTAGATCATAAAATTGAGTTACTCTAGAAGAATTCAAAATTACGTTCAACCATTTCGATCTACATAAAATTTGATCCTTCTTATAAGGAATAAAACACGATAGATACGCTCGATTGAAAAAGGTTTCTTCTAATCGTGAAAATTAGAGTCAACGGTAGTTGCGAATCGTTGGAGAATTCTCGAGAGGAGGACCACTTTCATTTCGAAGGTTAAAATGAAACCAGTTATCCTTGATGTTAATCGCTTAGGCACGTCGTCCTTCGTTCGAAAACAAAAGCCTTTTCTTCTTTAAAGAAACAGGATTCAACTGGTTCGTTCTGATTTATTTTAAGATCGAGCATGGTATAACTATTTCAAAGGGTTTATGTATACATATATATATATATATATATATATGTATATATGCGCACATTTATGTACATGGTACATAGGTGTTTTCGTCGAATAAATCGAATTTTAGTTAATTGGATGAAACAAGGTTGGAGTTTACGAAGTGCATCGATCGCAAAACTTGAAACATTATTGGCCGGTTATTCTCGTTAAGTAGATCAGAAAGTTCTCTCTCTCTCTCTCTCTCTCTCTCTCTCTCTCTCTCTCTTTCTCTCTTATCAAGTTGAAATCAAAAGACGAAAACGACGACGAGAGAGGGGGAGAGAGAGAGAGAGAGAGAGAGACCTTCGTGTGAGTTTAATAAACCTCGTTTGAATATGATCTCGTTTGAATATGATCTCGTTTGATCTCGATTTACGAATTTCCTTAGGTCTTGTAAATTCTTTTTTTTTTGTTTTCTTTTATTTTTTGTCCCTTCCTTCGGTAAGAAATCGTGAATATTTCGTGAATTTACCTTTCTGTGGTGCTCTTGACGAATTCGCCCTTCCAAAGGCCGCACGTTAATTCACGTGCGGTTGCGGCAAAGAAAAGAAGATTCACGGCTAAAAGTACACCGATCGGTCCGAAGAAATATGCAAGGATTTCCATGTCACCTGAAATAGAAAAATAAAAATGAAAATAAAAATAATATACGTTACATACTTATCAATACACGTAAACTCTCGTGTATGCGGTTTATTTTCTTCCATTATTTTGTTTCTCATTCCTTCTTTCATTTCTCTATTTTCTTTTATTCTTTTTGTTGAGGGCAAACAAAACAAAACAAAAAGAAAAAAAAAGAAAATATCACCCGCATCATACGTACGGTCGCGGCGTTTCTCTCGCAATCAGTTCATTGGTTGATTTTAATAACGTGGATCGACCACCGAACGCGAAATAATATTCTAAATTTAAATCATCGTCAAGACAGGATAAGCCCGGATCTTCGATGTTTCGAATTTCTTCGATTCAATAATAAACAATCGTTGCGTTTTAACAAGGGGAGAAGGAAATGGCTTTACGCGTTATACTTAAACTCGAATAACGCGAGACTTGCCTTTATTTTCATGTACCATAGATGAGAAATTTCATTTCTCTCTCTCTCTCTCTCTCTCTCTCTCTCTCTCTCCCCTTCATTTTTCTCTTTTCTCTTTTACGTTCGTGCGAAAATAGATTTTTTTTTGCGGGCGTCGAAGAGGGATGAGAATAAAAATACGATCGAGGACAGGAAGATAAATCTGTTCGACGATCGTGCGTGATTCACCGGAAGCGTGGAGCAATATACACAAGATTGAACAAATCACGGATTGGTTTTTGCTCTAGGTAACGCTAAAATAAAAAAAAAACTATATATATATATATATATATATATATATATATATATGTGGTGTATGTGTGTGTGTGTGTGTGTGTATTAGCAGAGAGAGAGAGAGAGATAGAGAGAGAGAGAGAAAGAGAAAGAGAGAGAGAGAGAGAGAGAGAGAGAGAGAGAGAGAGTCGGTAGGTTACGTAGAAGTGCGAGCCGATAGGAAACAAGGATTCCTTTTATCAAAGAAATTTCGTATATCTTTTACAGACCACATTCGTGGTTCTAAACTCACGTATTCTCTATGTACCTGAACTTCTATCATCCCATCACATCCTCTTTTTCTCTTTTACGAATAAACTTTGTAATAAAATCTCGTTTATGCAGGATACCTCTTTACGAGGCGAGTGCTATTACCAATGCACTTTTACTATACTTTTAACGGGTATATCGAACCTCCGCGATCGACCTACTTTTCAAGTAAACGAGTTCTCGCGAAGAAGCACCACAGAAAAGAGGATCCAGGTCAAACCGTTAAACCCTCTCTCTCTTCTTTCTTTTTTTTTTCTTTTATTATCTTTTCTTTCTTTCTTTCTTTCTTTTCGCCCCCCCCCTCACCATTTATATTTAGGTTAATAAGATGCACCGATATCTCTTCTTAGTACATTCAAACGAACAAACGTCCTTATTTACAATGTAAAGTAAATAATAGCTTCGAGAGGATTCTCGATAGGTTCGTTGATCTTTTCGACTTTTTAACATTGGTTTTATCGATCGGTCAATATGACCCTAACCGAACAACATTTCTATCGAAACGTCTACTTGAAATTTTATCTGTTTGTTATCACAAAATATAATAATAAATTCTTTGTTTTTTTTTGTTTTCTTTTCCTCCTCCTTCTTCTTCTTTCTTTCTTTCTTTTTTTTTTTTTTTTTTTTTTTTTTTTATTTAAATACTAATTTTCGCAAATTTCCTTCTTTCTTTTTTGGCCGAGATACATACGTCTCTCGTATATATAGCGTTAATAATTTTTGGAATAATAGAAGACGGAAAAAACACTTCAACGTTTCGAATGGCAAAACGTTACATTCGTTATATCTTCCCCGAAGGTTTCGGTTATCTCGCCATTTGTTTGACCATATGAAATAATATAATTGGCCAAATTCTCCGTAAACGGAACAAGTTTTACGAGGGTGTTTCGAAAGAACGTTTGCGGTATTTCATAAATATTTTCTGTAATCCCATTTCCGGCTGATCTAGTCTGTTCGTTGATTCGCTTCTGAGCCTCAACGAAAAGTTTCGAGCGGACGTCAAACTCAGGCAGAACTCGTCGGTGAACTTTCGAAACGCTGTGTATCGGATTCGGGCCGGTTTACCAAACTCTCTCTCTCTTTCTCTCTCTCTCTCTCTCTCTCTCTCTTTCTCTCTTTCTCTCTCTCTTTCTCTCTGGGCACTCTTCATCTCTTCGCTCGGTTCGCTAGCTGCAGGACGAACGGAATATTAAACGAATGCAGAAGAGCGAACTTGTATTCTCTTCGGCCCTTGCCTTCCACTTTTTTTCTCATCCAGGGCGTTCATCAAGAAGGTTCAAAATTCAACGTCCGTACACAGCAAGAGAGAGAGAGAGAGAGAGAGAGAGGAGCTTCACACAAAATTCAAAACTCTTTTCAGAGCCAACTTTTTTTTACCTTCTCTTTTGGACTTCTTCCGAGACAATAACGAACGATTCATTTTAAAGCGTTCGCGAGGAAGCAATTAGATTAAACGACGTCTTCCTTCTCCCATTCGGCTCAAGTTAAAGAGAGGAAGCTATGGCTTCGACGATTACCGATAATGATCGGTAATCTTTCGCTTTATCTCTTTCTCTCTATTACTGTTTTTTTCTCTCTCTCTCTCTCTCTCTCTCTCTCTTTTTTCTCTTTAATTTGCCTGTTTCCTACTTTAATGGACTTTAAATTAGGATGATTCGAAAAAGACAGAGAGAGAGAGAGAGAGAGAGAGAGAGAGAGAGAGAGAGAGAGAGAGAGAGATAGCACGATAGTTCTTTCTTACCGTTTACGAACGACACTACCGTCTATATTCGGTGGCTTTTGGCGACCCGCCAACGATAGCTGTTCCGCACGGGTTGTATCTCACTCCATGGCAAGCCATAACAAACATAAGTGAATTATGTCCACGCGTGCCTGTTCGATACTTTATGGCACCCCCGTCAAGCCCGATTAGCTCGCCATCGAAAACGTTTCGCGAGATCAATTGCGATCGTTTCTCCCTCCTCCACCTCCACCTCCTCCTCCTCCCTCCCTCCTCCCTCCCTCTTCTTCCTTCCATACATTCATACTTTCTCTTTCCCTCCTCCGATCGACGCGTCTCTCTCTCTCTCTCTCTCTCTCTCTCTCTCTTTTCCGTTTTCAAGTTTCGGACACCTCGGCAATTTATGTTGCACGATACCCTTTTAATCGTCGACGATATTTCGGATCGTCAGGCAGGATTGTTAACGATCCCGGTAACGATCGTTTCTCACGTACTTTAAACGATTCACTGGCATGGAATTTTTAATTATCGTTAGAGAAAAAAAGAGAGAGAGAAAGAGAGAAAGAGAGGGAGTAGGGGGGGGGCAGAGAGATAGAAAGGAGATCGATGATTTTTTTTTTGTTAACAATCGGCCGTGATTTATTATCGTTACGCGTGTGTGTGTGTGTGTGTGTGTGTTTGTGTGTGTGTGTGTGTGTGTGTGTAATATTTCATTCGAGTAAGTACGAGTAAAACATGTGTAAAGGCACGGGAGCTTATAAACAATAGGCAAATAGTTCAGAAAATTAATAAATTTGTGATATTAAAGATAAATTTGAAAAATGTTTGAATGATGTAAAAAGGGGATTTAAAATAAAATTATTATGCTTCGTGAGGAATAATTGTTCGATCGAAAGGAGCAATAAAATGTTCGAATTATACGATAATTAATTAAATGTTTAATTGTATATCTCTTGAAAATACGTAACGGAACAATTTGAAAGGGTCCTTTAAAATACTCAATCATTTGTACCTACGTTTAGCATCGTTTAGTATAAGCAATGAAGGCGAGTGGGCGATAAATAAGGGTAAGTTTAAAGGGTCTTCTCTCGAGTAGGTACTTCCGAACACTCCTCTTTAGCATTCGATAATTCCGTCAGCGTTTCATTAGCATATCGAGTGTCCTGTACGTCGATTACTACATACATACATACATATGTACGATCAAAGTCTCGACAATTTCGTACAAACTCATTCCCATCCGTACTTCTACTATTTTATCTTTTTAGTAATTGTATTAAAAAGTGTAACGAACCGTAGGATAGCTCGTGTCGATTGTACAACAGGATTTCCCGATACGGCACGTGCGTGTGTAGACGTGCGTATTTGTGTGCAATCGGCCGTTCCAAATCGATTAATATTTGCGAGTTTAACGTGTACGAAACTTTCGATATTATTTGCCTCTTTTGTCGCTTCTTTTCATATATATATATATATATATATATATATATATATATATATATATATAAAGCATGTATATATATATACACACATATTCTATGTATTGAAAATTTACATATCCAAAGATCTACATAGGTAAATACGCAATTCGAGATTAATTTCATGCATTTATCGAACGCGAGATGTTTGATTAAATTCGTAACAAATATATTCGAGTTCTTTCTTTTTTTTTTTTTTTCTTATACGAAGATACGAGGAAAAAACAAGTAATCGAATATCTTTTCGTACGATTCCGTGGGTACTACTCGTCGAAATAATCTTTCGAAAGAAATTGCGGTAATAAATCGTATCGATGGATCCTAAAATTCTTGGAAGGAACTATAAAACGTGTAAAGATAACAACTTTAAAGAAATTACTTTGCTACGGAGGGTTGGACAGCCTGGCGCCAACTTTATCTTTCCATAGTAACGTCTCTAGCACTAACAAGGCGGGTAGTACGTTTCTTTAGTAAGGTAGAGAGCACCACATCGTACTATACGCTAAAGTCCTTTGCTTAGCTTGTTCGGCCTCTTGGCACCGAGGTATTGCTTGCTTCGTTGGGTTTGCCCCGAAAGCAGAGAAGAGAGTTCAAGATATAGTCTCGTCCGATGGAGTTTTCCCATGGGACACCATTATCCTGATTTACAAGGGCGACAACGATTCTATTTTCTGCCTTCTCCGCAATCAGCCTCTTGTACTGCTGCCGCCGCTACTACACTGCCGTCGTTCATCGTCATTCTTTCCTGTCTTTTCTTTCATTTATTTTTTTTTGTTCTTCTCTCTCTCTCTCTCTCTCTCTCTCTCTCTCTCTCTCTTCCCCCACCTCTTTTCTTTATCCCTTTCATTCCTTTCTTATGTATATGCGTCCCGAATGACAACTCCTTTCGAGTTTGAATTTAAGCCAAAGAAAATCCATGTCTCGTTCATGACGAACGAATGAATGAGAACCATTGAAAAATTTTCTTCCCTTTCATTAGTTCTTTTTTTCCCTTTTTCCTTTTCCTTTTGTTTCTTGTTTCTTGTTTCTTCTTCGATGTCTACATAAGTAAACTAAAAAAAAAAAAAAAAAAAAAAAAAAGAAAAGAAAAAGGAAAAAGAAAGAAAGAACTCGTAGGGACGTTGTTTACGAAATTATACCTCATCTTTAAAGGCACGAGCGACAAAGAGTCGACTACGAGGGAAGAATCTAAAAGATTCAGGAAGCGGCCGTTCGTACCGCGTTAACGGGACAAAACCGTTCTTTCCGATGGGGAATAATATAATACACGAAGAGAGATAGAGATAGAGAGAGGTTGTTTCTCGCAAGAAAAAAAAGAAAAAAAAAAAAAAAGAAAAAAACAGATTCAGTTGAAATCGTTCTCGGTTTGTTCGTTGCGGAAAACATCGATGCACATTACAGTGTGACGGTTACGTTAGCGACGGGTATTTGCGTGGGACTTTAGGATCAGCCACGTGGGATTATTATGGGGTAAAGGAGATTACGGATTGCGAGGTAATATCTCTCTCTCTCTCTCTCCCCCTCATTCTCTGTTAAATAGCTTGCAACTGTGCCGAAGCTCGACCGCGAATAAAGACCACCCTCCTCCCTTATTCCGCCCCACCTCCCCCTTTTCTACCACCCTCCCACTTACTCGACCTCTCTTTTCCCTTTCTCTTTATCTCTATCTCTATCTCTATCTATATTTCTATCTCTATCTCTCGTTTCTCGTTCAATTTTGTTCTCCCTTCTTCTTCTCCTCTTCTACCACGTTACAAGGACGAGTCCTTAACAACGCTATAGATATGGCACACTCGTAAATTCAACCGGTATATACTTGGACAGAGAGAGAGAGAGAGAGAGAGAAAGAGAGAGTGAGTGTACCTATATTAAAGCTCACGGGGAACTTTTACCGGTTATTATTAGGTATTCGACGATGGTATTAAAGGTACTTTGGTTCGTTCTATCGATTCTCTTCTTATTTCTCTTTTGGCTTAAGCGTTCTCTCTATGTTATATACAAATATAGTGTATACACACACACACACACACACACACACACACACACACACACATATATATATATTCCAAGCAAACGATATTTCAAGTAATCCTCTTACTTCCAAGTATTTCTATTATGCTCTTTACGCGTAAGTACGAATGATGGATAGTAGTTCGGTTATATTATCTTTCCCTCTCTCTCTCTCTTTTTGTTTTATAAATGTAGGAACAAACTTTACCATGCGTAGACTTTTAATTAGCCGTTAGAATCCCCATACACCGTTGTAAGTTAAATTTCCGTCCCTATTTCTCTCTCTCTCTCTCTCTCCCTCTCTCCTCTTTCTCTTTTCCTCTCCCCACGTTCGACTTAAACGCGTTCATTATGAGACATCCAATATTCGTTTAATAGGTAGGATAGGTGTATCCTCCGAATGAGTAATTAATTCAATACCCGTCCCGCGTCATTCGGACGTTCATCGAATGAAAGCAATTTAGTCGGTACTTCGAGCTTGCCCGAACGGGGGGGGGGTCCTATTAATTGGCGGAATAATCGGATACCAAGAGCTAAACTTCTCTCCTTCTATCATTTTCTCTATTGTATCATTTGCAATAATAAGTTTAATTAATATCTTCGAAGGGAACGGGGCGGGCGGGGGGAGGGGGGACACGATTATTATAGTAATCGCTCGTTCTTTGACAACGGATTTTAATAAACGATTGGGAAGATTTTAATGAGACCGACGAAGAGAGAGAGAGAGAGAGAGAGAGGGAGAGGGAGAGATAGATAGATAGAGAATCTTCACATAGAGAAGAAGGATAGAAAAGATTGATCTTACCGTAGAACCAACATTGCTTTTCCCCGAAACGAGGCCTAAGATACGTGTACTGAGTCTGGGGTGAAAGATGATCCAGTAGGGCGGCCAATCCCGCAACCAAAAGGGGCCCACCCCAGGCATAACAAGCGTAGACTCTGAGCCGCAAGGTCTCCTGGCCCTTCTCCAAACTTGCTGGTCTTAGATCTCTGGAAAAAGAAAAGATATATACATATGTATATATATATATATATATACATACACGTATACACACACTTATATATTGTATATATAGTAGAAAGAGTTGGCATTGAACGTAAAACAGAGAGAGGGAGAGGGAGAGGGAGAGAGAGAGAGAGAGACTATTGCAAAGTACAAGATCGTTCTGTGCACTTAATGTTAGAGTCGAAGGAACTCGAGAAATAAAACATCGAAACTATCTAGTAGTTCCGTTTTCTTATTGGTCGAGGATGGTTCTTCCATTAAAAGGAGGTAGGTGGACTGGTGGGTAAGGGGATGGGGGAGGGATCGGGTAGGTGGGTGGTTGTGGGGAAAGGGATACACAGCGTGTGCAACTCTCTGTTGGAGTGAAAGGAAGACAGGAAATACATTATTTGTGGATATTGTACCTACGTTGTTGTATTATAATGTTCGGTAAGCTTATAGGTACTCTCTGTTATTGCGTGCTATCGTTTCTGTTTCCATGCGTTACAATCGAATGATTTGTAATCCACGATATCATTTCCGCAACCACCGTCGCGAATAATCGATATTACGGATTTCGTCCCGCTTAGCAGTAACAGTAGTAAATGGTATCGGGTGAGAGAGAAGATTGAAAAAGGAAAATTTGAGAGAAATAATATTCGACGAACTCGCCTGCGTTTTTCACAATGGAAATCTTTTTTCGGTGTTTTTTTTTTTTTATTTCACTTTCTTTTTTGTACGTACAAATTCTGGGAATGTATATATATATAATACACACACACACACGGTGGGTGTAGAAAGTATTCGTACACTGATCAATTTTAGACAAGATTTTGTGAAATGATTGTTTACTAACTAATCTTTCATAAACAATGAATATGGACGTATTCTTTGAAACGTCCAGAATAGGTACGAAAAAAAAAATTATGTACTTGTTTAACTAGAGAAATAAATAAGAAGAAAAAACAAAAAATGAGAGGGAATTATAAAGGTAATAAGTATTCGTACAGTTCTTATTTCAAATTGTTTACAAGAGAATTTATAGCATACGACAATGGTGATGTTGATAAACACATCAAATGATTACTTTTTAAGTATGATTGAGATTGTCAGTACGTTTGGAAACGTTATCGAAACCGCTGGTATATATATATATATATATATATATATATATATATATATATATATATACATATATATAGAGCTTACTAGAGAAGTTAAAGATTTCATTCGAGTTGAAAAAAAAAAGAACTTGTGTCGTCGAGAGTTGCAGCATACATATGTATAATACTTGTTGTTGAAGGAGTAAGCTGACGTCAGAATGATTATCTCGGTTGTACGTAATTAATGCACACATTGCATTCCTTGAGTGGCTTGATTTCTAACTCTATTCTATCAACTACGAGAAGAGAAAGAGAGAGAGAGAGAGAGAGAGAGAGAGAGAGAGAGAGAGAGAGAGAGAGAGAGAGAGAGAGAAGGAAAATAACAATTTCACGTAAATCATGCGTTGCCATTAACAAGATTATTTGTTATAAACTTTTATTTTTTTATTTTTCATTCATGCGAATGAAATATTGGCGAGTGGTAATCTTGCGTAGTATACCTACATATATATATATATATATATATATATATATATATTTGTGTGTGTGTGTGTGTGTGTGTGTACATATGTACGTATATATGCATGTACCTAACCCGTTGAAGTTTAATGCACGTGCCGTTAAATATCTCGATGTATACGTGTAATATACGAATATATATAGAGGCATATGTATTTTAAATACATACGTACATACATACACACACACACACATATATATATATATATATGTATGTACACTCTACCGTCGTCGCGTCGTTGCTTTCCCACAACGAGCACACCGACCGAATTAAAAGGTCGTCGCCAAAGTTTTTCGAGGTTTATAAAATTTAACAGTTACTAGAAGAGGACTGGCGTGATAATGAAATATGAGAGCGAATAGGGACACTAGGGGGTTGCTTCCCACGGCTCTTTTCTCTCTCTCTCTCTCTTTTTTGTAGTTTTATTTTTATTCTTTTTTAACTATTTTTGTTTTTTATTTCTTTTCACTATCGCTCTCTGCAGGATACTCGGTTACGATCTGGTGTCTAGGGAGAACAAGTTAAAATGTGTTAAAATGTGTTAAAATTTGTTAAACACTTTTATAATCTTTTCGTTTATTATTAAGCGACGTGTATATATATATATATATATATATATATATATATAATTACAAATATAATATATAATTAAAATTTAATTTGTTAAAGCATAAACTCTTATAGAAAAATGTCGTAGAGAAAATTCTTTAAATATCAAACGTCAAAGATCCTTTCGATATCTGCCACTTTCACAACCATCCGAACCATAAAGCTTCGTCATTGTCTAGCTAGTTTAACGGTCGCTATAACAACAACCGGGAAACGATGAAGCAGGAGAGGAAAAGAGAGAACAAGGGTGGTTATACGATGATACAGGGCTTTACTACGAAGGGTCGTTACTCGTAAATCGCACCCTATCGGTAGCAACGTTTTACCACGGAATGGCGCGTCGAGTGTCGGCAACGAGTATATCGTCAAATAGAGGAGAATAACAACAACAACAACAACCGAGAAAAGCAAAGCCGGATAAAGAAGATCCTTCGGCTAATATCAATTAGAAATGCAGTATTTTTTTTTTTTCATTTACGTTATTATTATTAGCATTTAATAATAATCAAGAGAAAGAAATGTGAATCTTTTTACAAAAAAAAAGGACACTAGATTTCTAATCAATTACTTTGTACCATCCTAGTGGAAACAGAAGGGAACATAAATTTGTTTCGGACAAAGAAAAAAAGAAAAAGGAAAAGCAATTGGACGAAGGCTTCTTCGTCTAATATATAAAAAAATAAAAAAAAAAAAACGGAACATCACTAATCCCAATCAATTACCTTTGTTCCACATCGCAATCGAAGATTGAATCATAAATCTTGTTAGACAAAAAATTGAAAGAGGATTGGAAGAAGTGCTTCGTCGGATGAAAATTAAAATTGCAAGATTTTTTCTTTTTTTTTTTTTTTTCCAATCCCAATACCATTACATTCGTTCGATTCGTGACAGAAGACGATAGAAAGGAACGTAAATAAATCCTCTTTAAACGCGAGAAATAACATTTTGCCTGATAATTACTACCAATTGCAAACGACATTGGTCCTCGAGGTCTTTTATCTCTTGAACAAGTTCTTCCCCTATTCCTTTTCACGATGAAAAGTTTTGCGGAAGGATAGAAAGAGCGTTACTGGCGCGCGCGTTTCGATGTCGGAATGGCGCCACGATAATTTTCAACCCCATGCTCGGGCACGTCCGTCCCTACGATGGAAATGAAGCTAGCGGCAAGTTACAACTTCTACAGGGGGAGGGTGGAGGGCTTGGGGGGTTGTAGCTACATTAAATATTACGCCGGAGAAAATTAGCGACCCCGTTTGCTGACTCCTTCTCATATAGACAGAAATAGAGATAGAGATAGATAGAGAAATGGAGAGAGAGAGAGAGAGAGAGAGAGAGAGAGAGAGAGAGAGAGAGAGAGAGAGAGAGAGAGAGAGAGAGAAAGTTACTCGTTCTCTACGTATTTATGTACGTGTTATGCAGCCTGACAAAAAGAGGGATGCCGTGGATTGGCATTTCTATTTCCGCCATTAACAAAATTACTCAATACCATTTCTAAGATCTTCCACGAATGGTTATTATAACGATATAGTTTTCGATGTTTTATTTATGAAAATGATAATTTTTTTTTTTTTCATCCGAAACGATGTTGGGTATAACGATTACAATCGGGAAGAAAGATCTCGGAGTTTTTCTCTACGATCGATTACACGTGATTTCTTCTCTAATGAGTAGTAATCTATGGAAACAATTATAAATAATATTAATTACATACAATCGCATATTTGTTTGTCCTATAACAATTAATAACAATCGATAATGATTATTATCGATAATGAATTTATGTATGCTCGATTTATACAGCCCGATCGGTAATCTATACAAATGATTGCAAATTATATTCGATCCATATTAACAGCAATTAACGATAATTGATAATTTGATTATTGATATCGATCAATATAATCGAATACATCCATCAGATATTACTATTATCTAAAGGAAAATATCTAAATTGTCATTTTTCCTTTAGTTCGATCGTTATCTTTTTTTTTATTATCCTTCCTATTTCCATTTAGAAAATTACCGTCTTTTTCCTCTCGCTCTTTTTCTCTGCTATCACACGCACACATACGAACACACACACACACACACATCTTATGTACTTACTTACATATAGAATACGACTTAAAGTGTCGCAGAAACTACTTCGAGGACGATACGCGGGGCCGTCCCATGGGGTAGAGATGCTAAAAGCCCTATATTTATCTCCCCGATATGGTAATTATATAGATGGCAATTAGCAACGGTGCCAGTTAGAGGCAGCTTTTAATCGGCCACTGTTATCTCGCATTTCCTCTTAGTGATAGGTTTATAAATTACGACGGTAAAGATCACGATTCATTAATTTAGAATCGGATAATGACTAATTATCCGATTATCAAACACGCGGAATCGATTACAATACCCTACTGGACGATCTCTCTCATGAAAATTCATTTGAAAGAAATTATCAAATCCTTTTAGAATCCTTTCAAAAACTCTTAATTACTACGTATTACAATATAATGGTATGTATTTGTACGTAGAACTAAAGTACGATAATATCACAATTAATTAACTCGTAATATTGGTAATATGAAGTAATTCGTACTAATAATCTACGTGATGTATTAATTATTCACTAATAATACGATATAATACCAATATTATATCAATTAGAATAATTCACCACTACGTATTGTTGCAAATAACAATAACATATGTTTTTCTTTTTCTTTTCCGTAATTTTATTCTATTATCGCGTATACACGTACACGCGCGTGCGTACTTACGTATAATCATTATCGTAATGTCGCGTATTATTATCGTACGTATATCGTACTATCTATATGATTATAGGGGCCCTCCGTTTATCATTTACTATGATTTATAATCTATCCATTCATCTATTTATCTGGTCGAAGGTCCACGGAGAAACATCATCCGTTTTACCTATCTAATCCTATCCGTCTTCTCGCGGGAATTGTCTTCCCTCGCGCTGTTATCCGCACGTCCACCTCGTTATCTAATTATTTATTAGGATGGGAGGGGCGGGGGCGAAGGGATAGTAGTAAGTCTCTTAGGATTCATCTAACTGTTTCCATTCTGCAAACCGTCCGAAATTCACGTTTCAAAGCTTACAAATTTGTCACGACGTTGACGCGATGATCGTTTTACGTTAGGAATAGGTATTTCTTATTTTCGATTGGTTCGACTGAGATGAAAATTAGAGATCAAGGCTGATTGCAGATTCTTCAAAAGGGACGATGATGAGCGTTAATTAGGCGAATCGTTCTGACAATTAAATACCCTCGACGTTTCGTGTTATATAATAGTTGTAGTTGTTAATAGTAGTAGTAGTAGTAGTAGTAGTAGCAGCAGCAGTAGCAGTAATAGTAGTAGTAGTTCCAATTTACTTCTAAAGTACCACTCGTCGTTCTCCTTTCATTTCGAAAACTTTTCAGATGATCGATATAATCTCTTCCCGTAGTTAGAAGTCGTGACTAGAAACACCGGAAGGGTAGGTAGAAGGATGAGGTAAGGGGATGGGGACGAGGGCTCGCGTGTCGCAAATAACATGAATTCTAAGCAAACCATCCCCCGTCTTTTCGCACACGCACAGTTCCGTTTTATTCTTTTTCTATTTTCTTTTTTCGTTTCAATCCAGTTATTAGAAAAGTTATCAATAATTTCTTTCCCTTCGTTCTCTCTAATCAACGTTATCGAAACGTACAACTTCGAAGGGAAAAAATAAGAAGAAGAAAAAGAGAAAAGCATTGTCGGATACAATTAACTCGGCTACGTAATAAAGAAAAAGAAAGTAGAAAAAAAGAAGAAAGGAAGAACTATTGGTTGTCTTTTCGTTTCGGTTTTTTTTCTTTTTTTTTCTTTTTCTTTTTTTTTTTGTAATTTCAACAATTTTTTTATGTACACAGACAATTCCGTGATTGCAAATCACATACATAAATAACATGTACCGTTGGCCACGATTGTATCGCAGCCGGTTTAAATGCTATTTCGACTATTGCCAGGGGTATATCCAGACATAATTATTTAAAACGCGATCGAACTCGTAATAACTCGTTTGTGAGACTCTCTCTCTCTCTCTCTCTCTCTCTCTCTCTCTCTCTCTCTCTCTCTCTCTTTAAATCACTCTTTCGCTCGATGTGCTTTCCATTTTCAAGTTGAATAATGAACGATGTGGTCAATGATTTACTGGGATAATCCTATGATCATTCTGTAACTCTTTCGATACTCGAAAACCAATGAATTCTTTTATTCGAAAAAAGATCGATTCGGATTAATGAGTTTACATCATATCTACGTTATCAGTTTCAAATTATTTCGATATGTTTTTATTGACTTTACGATAAGATCTCTTGTTTTTCTTTCTTTCTCTCTTTTTCTTTTTTCTTTTTATTTGAATTTCATCAGTGTTTTCATTTCATTTCTCCTCGACTAATCTTTTATTACGTACAATCATTTCGATAGAGTTTTAATATTTTTATTGACTTTCCGATAAGATTGCTTTTCTTTCCTTGAACTTTATCAGTGTTTTTATTTTTTTTTTTTTTTTCATTCATTTCGATAAACTTTTTATATTTTTATTGACTCTTTGGATAAGATGTCTCTCTCTCTCTCTCTCTTTTATTCTTTTTTTTTTTATTACATTTATCACTTCTCATTTTTTCCTGTTTAATTTTTTATTATATACGAGCTTCAAACTGTTTCAAACTTCATAGATTTTTTTTTTTTTTTAATGATTCTCTTCTCTTGGAATGGATTTCATCATTGTCCTCGTTTTTTCTCGGCCAATTTTCTAATTGCAATTGTCTCAATACGCATTAATGGTCTTATCATGGAGGACATCATCTTCCGCGAAAATGTGTACTGAAGCGTCAAGTAAAAGGTATGTAACGTCCTTGGCATAACTGGTTCGAGGAATGCTATTGCATAATCGAGAAACGGGTGGAGTAGACAAAGAAGGAAGTCGAAGAGCCAAGAGAATCTCTCTCTCTCTCTCTCTCTCTCTCTCTTTCTCTCTTTATTTTTCTTGCTTGGATGTTAGTGAAAACGAAGGTAAGATTATGTACGACCTTGAAACAAGTTGCATCTCGAAGGCCAGTTTGTTCGATCATTCAAATAGACGAAAATTTCACTTACGTACTTATCTAAAGATCTTCGAAACTATTTAATGAATCCCGATTAATGTTTCTTCTTCTCGAGTATAACAAAGTTCGTTAATGAATAAACGACGAAAAAAATTGCAAATTAATTCCCAGAATTCTTGAAAAGAAAAAAAAAAGAAACAACAGAAAGAAGAAGATGAACAAAATATCGAGTCAATCGAAATCGATTGGACCACAAAAATTGTACTCCAAAAAAATATGTATCATTTGTGAATACTATTAAAGAACGAGCAACAACGAAATAATTGCGAACGGAATTCCTGGAATTGTTCCAAGGAAGAAATCGAAAAGAAAAAAGAAAAAAGAAAAAAAAAAAGAAATGGAAGTCAACGAAATGTTATGATAACTGTTAATACACTGTCTAATCTTAGTATAGATATACGTGAGAAGTTGTCAGGTGTTTGTTGACACTGGTTAACCCCATTGGGTTATCCGCGAGGATAAAGGGAGAGAATTGTAGACACCGGAGGGAGAGAAGAAAAAGAGAAAGAGAAAGAGAAAGAAAAAGATAAATAAAAGAAAAAAGAAAAGACAGTAAGAAAAAAAGGAAGAAAGAAAGCGAAGTCACTAATGGAGGAAAAACAGAGGGACTGGAAGAAAAACAAACAAACATGTCGTCGCGTGGGTGAAGAAGAAGGCTGGTGACTCGAGGAAGACAAACTTTTTCTCTCTTATCTATTTACACTTCTCTCTCTCTCTCTCTCTCTCTCTCTCTCTCTCTCTTCGTTGATACTATCGTATGATTTTTCATGTGGAAAAGATGAGCGTAAAATTTTCTCGAACGACGAATAAAAAAAAAATAGTCGTGGGGTGGAATAGGGTTCGGTTAGAGTAATTCGACACGGGTTAATAATTACGATCGATCGATATGATAGAGAGAGAGAGAGAGAGAGAGAGAGAGAGAGAGAGAGAGAGAGAGAGAGAGAGAGAGAGGGAGGGAGGGAGAGGGAGAGAGAGAGAGATAAAAGTACTATTCTTCTTTCAACAACGATCGATTTCCGGACACAGGAAATAACAGTGGAAAGGGTAAAAGGGAAACTTTATTCCTTATTCCTTAAAGGGATAAGGGTGACACTTTCTTGTCAGAAGAAACAACAAATTCCTTTCACCGTGAAATCGATCCGATCCCCAAAATGACACCTACACATTTTTGTTGTCCCTTTCGAAAATTTCACAGGCAGACATACCTAAAATAAGGGTATATCTCGACGGGTACGATCAAATATCAAGGATGTTTTATTTAATATTTTTTTTTTTTCTTTATATATATATATATATATATATATATATATATATATATACACACACACAAGAAATTGACTTATTTTCTTGCAATCCACGCGCAAAGGTACATTGACACCGGGGGGTCAGAGGAGTATATATGTCGAGAAAAAGTCGACTTTTTCTGGTTATTTTTTTAACGTCCCTCGTAAAACATCGCGTCTGGGAGCTAGTACACGTTCGACGAGTCATCGTCATCATCCTTCGTAAAAGTCACGTGTTACGTTTAAAGAAAGAAACTCACAAAAGGGGGTTGGTTGCTTTCTAAGGCTAGCACTACCCCTGAACTTGCCTAGGGCAAGAACTAACCACCTCTTCTTTCTGCACCCTTCTCGAGACAGTTCACTGTTCTTCTCTTTCTCTCTCTTTCTCTCTCTCTCTCTCTCTCTCTCTCTCTCTCTCTCTCTCTCTTACGAAGCTGGAGAGTAACTCTTTCCTCTTCTCCTTCTTCTTTTCTTTCTCGAAGCTTCATTATCCCGTTCTGGAATATTCTAAAGTCTGTCTTTTTGAAGAGAGCTATGAAAAAGTGGAAAGACCAGTAGTGTAGGAGAGAAGAAAGAAACGGAAAAGAGAAATATGAATAGTGTGGAGGCGGAGGAGAAGGAAGATCGTAGACGATAGTCGATCGTCGTTTAGGTTTACTTATTTCTTTTTTTTTTTTTTTTATGAGCCACGGATTGCAGCTCGGCGTCACCGAGACGAAAATGATAGAAGGAGAAGCCCGAAGAGAAAGGAAAAGAAAGTTTATGCCGTTCGACGAAGCAATGCGATTCGAAGCTTTACGAGCTATAAAACCAACCAATGGGCGTTGGTGCTTAAAATGGTGGTGAATCGAGCTTCGGCGGACTACCACAAGCGGGAACACTTCGCACTTGAAGGATCCTTTTTGCTGATAGCCATTGGAATCACGAGGAAGGAAGAGTACAGAAGTTCGATCTCGTTCTAGAAAAAGAGAAAACGAGAAAAAAATAAAGAGAGAGAGAGAGAGAGGGAATGTGCTGGTGAACGATTCGAAGGCGTGCGTGCTTCTTAAGAAGAAGAGAAGGAGAGAAGCTCTGCAAGAAGAGGTTCGAAAGAAACGCATTAAGTGGAGTGACTTTCGATAAACGTCCTTCTCGACCGATAGCTAGCTCCTTCCGAGGACGTTGACTCTCGTTGATCGATCTCCAACCATCCTTTTTTTTCCTCGATCGTCATCGTTCCAAATACAATTATATCATTATTTGGAAGAAAAAAGAGATGAGAAAATATTCGATAAATATTTCGAAACGTGTACACGTTCGATATATATATATATATATATATATATATATATATATATATATCGATTTCGTCAAATATCGGTTCGTATTTTTTTTCTTTTTAACAAATTACGCGAGATAACGTTATCATACATACTATTTTGATAAGCTGAATAAATATTCACGAAATTAATATTGCTCTATCGGCCGTAATGTTTTTCAAGATAACATTCAAATAAAATCTGAAGACGAGTTAATATTTCATTCATGATAAAAAAAAAAAAAAAAAAAAGAAAAGAAGAAAATGATTTACGAAACTAATTAATAACTAAATGTTTACTTCTTACGTGTGTCACATATATTTATATACGTATAACATCATTTTATATTGACGAGGATAACAATAATTTTCCAGATAGATTCTCTATCTTATCAATTCAATTTTCAAAGATGTACAATTCCCGTCACGTTTCTATTGGGAACTTTGAAAACCTGCGAAGGAAAAAAGGTAAGCCTATTGTTGGAACTCAGAGCTGACCAAAGTTCCGAAGGCAGCGGTGGTGGTGGTGGTGGTGGTGGTGGTGGTGGTAGTGTTGATGGTGGTAGTGTTGATGGTGGTGGCGGCGGCATCCATCGCGATGCAACACGATTTATAATGGAAGTCGAGTCATGAATGCATAACGAGGAGAAAAACCACACCATTTTCTTCTTGCGATTTTTAACGACAATGTGGGAAACGATTTTTTCTCTCTCTCTCTCCTTCTTTGTTTTTTTTTTTCTTTTTTTTTTATACCAAATAAATTCTTCTTTATTATTCGATGGATAAGAAGGAAACGAGGAGTAACGATGAATAACGATTAACTTAATTCAATGTAACAAACAACCGCTTCTACGTACAAAGTTAAAATTCGAGTCTAATGGTCCGAGCATTTGTTTCTAGATTCCAAGTAAAATGGTAAAAGGGAAACCGAGAAGAGAGAGAAAGAGAGAGAGGAAGCCTCTCTTCTTCCCTCTTTCCTCTCTTTCGACGTTTCCGCTCTAATGGCGCGGCTAATCGCTTTAACGTCGAGCTAGTCTCGTGAGTTTGCATGGATGCCTCTTTCTTAAAACCCTTCTTCGTCGTATGACCTCTAACACATCCGTTCTCCTCCCTTCTGCCCGTTAGAAATATATAGGGGAAATGTATATACATTTTCTCTCATTTTAAATTCATTGAATTTGATACATTGTGAAAAATATGCGAGAATAATTTTTCTTTTTATCAATCAACGAAATTCGAGTTAACAAATCGTTTTTTTTTTTTTTTTTTATTTTTTATTATTACCTTTCAGTATATGAAAGAAATAATCGATATGGATTTTCTAGTTATTTTTGATTATAGTTTTTCCACGTGAAAAAGAAAAAGAAAAAAAAAAGGAAAAAGAAGAGAGAGAAAGTTTCGTTCTTATTATTTTTGACCATGAATGTAATCACAATTTCTTTCGTTTACATACGAAGGACTGTTAACCATCGGATATGACCGATAGATCCAAGGAAGATCGAACATTCTATCCTAAAGGCCAAGTATAATTAATTACTATTATATTGAAGTGGTAATAGAAGCGATAATCAAGAAAACTCGGCACGCAGAGTAACGTTCGTTCGTTAATGCTCAACACGATGTTAATTTCTTGGAAAATCGAATGGTTAAAACGGATGTGGAAGGTCCCTCTGCATTCGGATTAGCAAATAGATCGAAGATTTCTTCTATGTCCGTCGTATTACAAGTTCTCTCTCTCTTTCTCTCGTCTCCCCTTGGTCCAGCCATTCCCTTAAAAGCACTCATTCTCTCTTACTCTCTCTCTCTCTCTCTCTTACTCTCTCTCGCTCTTTCTCTCTCTGTGTCCATGTTCCTTGCCGGTCCTTCGATATCCGTTCATAGAGAGAGAGAGGATTTCAATTTCGCGAACGGCAGATAACTCAATTGCTTTCCATCAGAACCTGGGGCGGCATAGTTCGCGTCGATTCGATTAGATCTAATCGAAGGAGGCGACTCTCTAAATATTTCAATATTTCGTTTAAAAATTAGGTCGATCGGATGGAACATTTTAATGAAAAAAAAAAAAAAAAAAAAAAAACAAAAAAGAAAGAAGAAATAGAAAACAAAGAAATAGGAAAGAAAAAAAAAGAAGACAAAGGAGAGAAATTACCGAGAACAAAGAATTGATATTTAAGAAGTAACATTAAAGTGTCTCTTAAATATCATAATTCATCGTCACGATTATGATCGTCGTCGTCCTCGCCGTCGCCGTCGTCGTCGTCGTCGTCCTCGTCGCCGTCGGTCGTCAGTCGTTGCTTTTCGTAGTAGTAATAGTAATAGTAGTAGTAGTAGTAATAGTAGTAGTAGTAGTAGTAGTAGTAGTTGCGATCATTATTATCGTGACGTCCCTCGCAACAACATCGAGACTCGAGAAAAAAAGTACGGCCCACGCGAAGAGACCATAATCAAGCGTCGTTGTCCTACGATGAGAGAGTTCTGCCTTTGGATGCACCAGCTTGCCAATTGCGCAATGCTTTATGCAGTAAGTCGACGACCTCATGTAAGTCGAGTTGGATGGATTCTCGTTGAAACGTTCAACGGGTTTTCTTTTCTTTCTTATTTTCTTTTTTTTTTCTTTTTTTTTACCAAGTGAACCAATTATTATTAATATTATTTATTATTAATTTCATTTCTATTTTTTTTTTTCGTTAATGCAGATTATGCCTCTCCTCATTATTGTTACCCGTTAAAATATTATTATATATATTTTTTTCTTTTTAATGCAAATGAATATTTTCTTTTCATTATCATTATCATTATTAATATATATATATATATGAAAATCTTTATCTCTTGTATCTAATGAAATCTTGTAATTTTTTTTCTATCTTCCTTTTTATTTTTTTTTTCTTGTTTCTTTAGGGAATGGAAGAAGGTAACCGATATCAGAATCTTCGATGGCAGGCCAATCGAAGCCAGTTTCCTAGCCGTCCAAGCTGTCACTTCCAAGTTATTGCCCCCTTTTGCTAGAGGCTGTGCACACGACAGAAAGTTGCCATACGCGTGCCAAAGAAGAAACTAAGTGGGCTATAGTCGTTGCCCCCTTCCAATTCGAATTTCCACGAGATCGTACAAAATAGAATTAAGATCCTATCAGTCGTTTGAAACGAGTTTTATTAATAATAAATTATTGATCCCATCCATTCCGCATAGATTTATTCCGTCGTCGTACGCTTTCTATATATTATGTAATAGAAACAATAATTGTTCTCTCTCTCTCTCTCTCTCTCTCTCTCTCTCTCTCTCTCTCTCTCTCTCTCAAACGCGATACATATACATTTGTTCCCGTTTTGTTTTTTTTTTTAAAGTCCATTTTACAAAGAATGCATAATGTTCGTTCGCTAACTCGTATCTACACGTACATGTTCATGTAGGTACGTACGTACGTGCGCGTGCGAGGATTTACGTACACGATTGCACGTAAAGTGCATTTTAACCGATGGCCCAAAATCATAAATCCATTAGCTAGCGATTGGTCGAGCGGAAAGAGCGACACAGGCAGCCGGTCCACGCGTACTATTCTGATTTTGGCAAATTGACGCTGACACGGAACACACAGCAGGAAGTGCCAACTAAACGCGCGACCTATCCCGCCTATCGGAGCTTATTAATCGATTTCTCGCTAGTTGTTCGAGAGATATATAGATAGATAGATAGATAGATAGATAGATAGATAGATAGATAGACGTATAGACGGATAGACGGACGGATAGAGATAAAGGTTGAACAATGACATCGCCGAGAACGTAAGCAGCACGGTCATTTATTTTCCTATCGTTAACGAAAAGAATTTTTTCATCAGAATTGAACACACTGGTGTCCCAGGTTTGTTCGTGTGAATCTCCACTCCGTATTCTACTTTAGAAGCGACCTAAGAATACACGAAGAATGCAATCCCAGAGACGACACACTCCTCCAGAAATAAAGTCCGCACATTGGGAAAATATCGTCGACCTCGCTCTTCTTCTTCCATTCTATCTGTCTTCCTCTCTTTTTTTCTATACCAAAAGAATTCCTTTAGCCGTCGACACTTGGACTGCGACAGACTTAGAAAAAAGGAAATAAATGAAAGAAGAAAAAAAGAAACAAAAAAAAAAAAGAAACAAAAAATAAAGGAATTTACGTGGCGTAACGTTTGATGTACCGTCTTAATTGAAAGGGTACACTGTTAAGGAGGGAACAAAATAAAAAATAAAGAATTTTCAATGTCAAGAATACGATCAATTAGCCAGAACTTTCTTGTCACCTTTTAAATAGAGGAAAGTCTCTTTCTCTCTCTCTCTCTCTCTCTCTCACACTTTCTCTTTCTCTTGTTACGTTTTGTATTCGCCGTCGGTGAAACGCCGACGGACGAATTAGCGTAGGTGAGCCGTAAACGCACTAAACGACGGCATCCTGATTACACGGGACATCATGGTTGCAATTAAGCAATTGGCCACGGTTTCAATTTCCCGGACACCCGGAAGCGCAGACGCCGCGACAAATTTCTCTCTACCGCGACTACAAACCGAATTTCTCTCTAGTTTTCTCTAACGATCAACAATAGAGAGAAGAAACCCCTTATAATAATTCGCTGTACGACTTTATATATATATATATATATATATATATATATATATATATATATATATGTATGTACGTACGTATGTATCGTAGAAAATATTTTATTATATAATTTTTCATCGATTTGCCACGCGTCATCATAAAAAAATATTTTCTCTTTTTCTTCTTTTTAATAAGATTCCCGATGGATGCGTAAAAATGTCGATTAAATAGTTTAGATTCAATCGGAAGGATTTATTTATTTAATTATTCCTGTCGGCACCTTCAAGTAAATTATGATGATACCGTTCGAAACTTCGTACCCTTATAATACATAAATTTGATTGCTCCTCAATGTGCCAATTGATATGTCGTATATATATAACTTTAAGTTTTGATAATTAAAAGAACATAAAACTTGTTCCATTCAGTTAGTACTTATTCTTCCGTGTACCTTGAATAATTCCAAGAAAATTACGTTAATACCGTTTCTAAAACTTAGTCCCTTAAAGTACGGAGAAACGGATTCGTTTCCTGTTAACGGTCTTCTACTTGGAAATCTTCTCTATTCGTTTCCAAGGCGTTCGGTTAAGCGGTCGACGATAAATTACCTCCTTCAACGGCAAAGAACCATCGACAGGAAAGGTCCCGCTGCATCTCTCCTTCCTCCACTCTTTCCTTCTCCTCCTCCTCCTCCTCCTCCTCCTCCTCTACCTTTTCTTCTTCTTCTTCTTCTTCTTCTTCCTCCTCTTCTGCTTTCTCCCACTCTTCGTTCTCCTCTTTTTCCTCTTCCTTGCGTCCAATTAAGTCGAGTAATTGCGGATGGTTTGGGTTCCGAACCTTACGTACATTTTCGGACCTTTCGAAACGAAAACGTCGCACTTTTTGTCGTCAAGGACAGATTTTTCTTCCCTCCCTACCCGAACTAAATGAGGGACAGATAATTATCTCGGGATTATACCAAGAAATATATATATATATATATATATATATATATATATATATATATATAATCCAATAAAGATGGATAATATTTCGGGTAATTTTTTTTGGACGAGGCCTAACGTTATCCTTGAAAATTTTCCAATCCTAATCGACTTTAATCATCGTTCATAAAAAAAAAAAAAATCGATCGATGACAATGTTCCGCCTTATTCAATGTAATTTTATATTCAATTACGATCGATAATTACGTTCGTAATATAAAAGTAAAACTTAGCTTTAGGTAATAGATATCATGGGTTTCAAGTACATACGATCCCAACGTATGTATGATCATTAATTCATCGTATTTCCACGATCGATACCGTTCGTTCGAAAATCAATTGTGCGCTGGAATATTTGCAGTAAGACCGTTAATTAAGCGATCGACGTACCTATGCACGTAATACGTACGTCGGTACGTACGTACGTATGTACGTATGTTTGTATATATGTATGCGTGTATGTACGTATGATGGGAGCTAGAGTGACGGCCGATTATTTTATGTCTTCCATTTTGATATGAGTGATAGCCCATTGTGATGAACTGTACGAACAAATCTTTGAATGGTGTGCCCGATTGGAGTGTGACAAAGAGAGTTTTAAATTAATTCTTGAAAGCTAAATGCATATAAAAGGAAGGGGGAGGGTTATCACGTTAATACCATACCGACACATATAACGTTAATCGAATGAAACGTTATCTCATTATTCTTTTTTTAATTAATTAATTCTTCATAACGATCGCTCGATTATAATAAATAAAAATTTATTAAAATTATTGTTTTTCATTTTCTTCAGGGTAAAATATAACATTGCTACGTATTATCCATCCTTTTCAAAAATAATCAATTTAGTCGAAGTATGAAAGTAATAAAATTCTTCGGTTGGATCGAATGGACGAAGACAATTTATGAACAAGATGTATATATATATATATATATATATATATATATATATATTTATCTTTTGTTCGTTTCATGATTATAAGAGATACTTACAAATGATCGATCGAAAGTAGGAAGAGAAAATGAGAGAGAGAGAGAGAGAGAGAGAGAGAGAGAGAGAGAGAGAGAGAGAGAGAGATCGTTTTAAGGGAAGAGAAGACGAAGGTCGATCGTATTTGCCGCGATGTTGCAGTCATGACCCTTTACCCCCACTTGTGGTAGACCGACGGAATTCGATTAATGTCGATGGTCCTATCGATCTACATCCTTCTATCGTTCTGACGCGATTTCCATACGTGCCGGACTAGTATAACGTTTAATTAACGTAGCTTGGATATGACACGGTTGCGTGATCACCAGACTAAGAGAGAGATGGACAGAGAGAGCGAGAGAGATAAATAGATAGAGAGAGAGAGAGAGAGAGAGAGAGAGAGAGAGAGAGAGAGAAGAGAGAACGAGGGGGAGAGATAGATATAAGCTCCAAAGGAAGAAGCATACCGTACCGTCTGTTTATTAGCGCGGACCGAAACTACCACGAGGCCAATATGTCGCGGTGATCAAGCTACCGGGTGTGTTTGTTTATCCCACATCAAAAGGACCGACGGTTAATCACTGTCATCTCTCGCGCGTACAAACTCACCTCCTAAATCTCCTCCTAAACGTCGATTCGAAACCTCAAAGATATGTATATTCCTTTTCTTTAATCTTCTTAGTCGTCATTCGTTCATCTTCTTTATTTTTTCAACCCTATCGTAATTTACTACATGTATGAACAAAATATAATAGAGGAGGTAAAGAGAAAGAGAATAAGCGAAAGAAAAAAGAAAAATAAAACAAAGATGAAATATACGATATTACAAGAGATTAGAACGTTCCTTGAATTCTTAAGACACCATTCTTCGAAAGCTTTGAGATCTTTCGATACTCGCGTACGAATGTATTGTATTATACTTAGAGAGAGAGAGAGAGAGATAGAGATAGATAGATAGATAGATAGATAGATAGATAGATAGATAGATAGATAGATAGATAGAGAGAGAGAGATATGAGAGATCGTTTTAAAAATCCTTTCAACGTCATTGTGATAAATATGTAAACAGGATGTTGCAACGTTTACGACATTATTTACGTTCGATCTATTATTTACGAACGCATACACACTACCTTTGTATGCGAATTAAACAAACACTACATGTAGATACTCTGAATACATGGAAATATAAATCAGTTAATATATATATATATATATATATATATATATATATATATACCTAGATTAATATGATATTTGCGGTAGCGGTTGTAGATTGAAAATCACTATTCCATTCTAAACCATATGAGAGAGACTATAATGTATGTATATATATATATATATATATATATATATATATATATATATATGTATGTATGTATGTATGTATGTATATATATCATAACGTGTTGATCGTCATTGAAGTAACGTGTAAACAAGGCCGGTGAGCTATAATACACCGAGCTTCCGTAATACGAGCCCAAACCTTTCTTACACCGATTCGCGTATAATATAACATTGTACGTACATACCATACGTCTGAACTTTCTTTATTTTTTTTGCCCAGTCATCTCTTTTCTTATCTATCCTTCTTTCTTTTCTTTCATTTTCTTTTTTCTTTCTTTCTTTTCCCTTTTTTCTTTTTTTTTTTTTTAAAACAAGATACACGATACTATACCGTAGTATTCGTTAGGATCGATCGATAACCATAGGATACCTAATATTTGAAAATTTGGTTAAAATTTAACGATAGAAAAGAAAAATATTACTTTCCGTGCTGACGCAAACGGGAGCAAATATTTGTTTTTTCTCTTTTTGGTTTTTGTTTTTTTTTCGCCCTTCCTCTCCCTCCCCCTCCCTCCTCCTCCTCCTCCTCCTCCACCACCTCCAACTACATGAAAAACAAACGGTCCGCCGAAGGGTGGTGTACCAAATTCGTTCGGTGTAAACAGTGTTACACAACGTTTCGTAGCACAGAGGACTCTATATTTGTAGTAAGCGTTTTGGAAATAATAATAATAATAATAATAATAATAATAATAATAATAATAATAATAATAATAATAATAATAATAATAAATAAAATATACAAAAAATCACAAAGACAGAAATCGATTGAGAGTAAATTGCGAGAAAAGGATCGACGAGGATGTCAAGTCGAAATGATGTCATCACGTGTCTTCGCATGATCGATTAGGCCGTTGAAACGACAGAGAAAAAAGAGGGACGCGAGGTAATATAATTTTCAAGAAAAATCCTGCCTCGAGATAATAACGAAATTCTTCTTTCTCTCTCTCTCTCTCTCTCTCTCTCTCTCTCTCTCTCTCTCTCTCTCTTTCTTTCTCTCTCCTTTTATTCCCTGGAAATGGAATTGCCCCTCTTTTGACGATCAATTCGACGAGAGCTATCCGTGAACATTCGCGATATTAATATCGACTTTACTAGAAACCTCGATCTCCTCCTCTCTTCACATTTTTAATATAAATTACATTTTTCTTTTCCTCTTTCTTTCCTCTTTTTATTTTTTCTTTTAAACAAATTTCTCATTCTAAGATATTCTCCTCGAGACTTTTGTTTGGTTTTTCTTCGTAAGACGAATCTAACCAAATTAATTAATTAAACATCGATTATTTTTAAGTACTCATATCCACAAAAGGAAAACGTTACGGGAATATATCACAAGAACGAATAATTTTAAAGTATCAATAATATTTTTGCGAGATCGATATTAGATTTTTTAACGCATGATATTTCTCTTTGATTCTTCACGAAAGATTTCGATCACAGATTAATTTTCGACGTTATTATTCCTCTTGAAAGATATTTCGTTTTCTTTCTTTTCTCTTCGTGATATTCGCGAAAGACGAATTTCAGATTAATAAACCTTGCTCATTAAAAGAATATATATATATATACATATATATATATATATATATACATATATATAAAACGATTTATATTACGTCATATATCATAAGACGACTTCTGTTTCGAATAAATTCGATACCATTCTAATTAGACTTTTAGTTGAAGTAAAAGAAGGGGGAGATTTTGTGAATAAGCTCACCCTAACGGTGCTAGTAGCCTTTTAAAACGTATCCATTCACGCGATGGGTGATGTCTCTTTTCGACGATATAAGCAAAGTTAATTAAAATTTATCGCCCTTCTTTTCTCTCTCTCTCTCTCTCTCTCTCTCTCTCTCTCTCTCGTTATCTCCATTTTTCGTTCCTTTCATAAAAGAATAACAAGAGAAAGAAAGAAAGAAAGAAAGAAAGAAAGAAAGAAAGGAAGGATGCAAAAAGATTTATTCGTTTCTTTGTTGAGAGAGAAAGAGAGAGAGAGGAAAAACGTGAGAGACAGAGAAAGAAAATAATATTAAGTTGAGGCAGAACGATTCGTTTTATGTAAAAACAGTTTAGAATGAATATCCACGATTTAAAAAGCATTCGTTTTACACGAGTAATAAAGCTTCAGCCATTTCCTTCGTTTCTGTATTTATATATACGAAGAGAGAAAGAGAAAGAGCGAGAGAGAGAGAGAGAGAGAGAGAGAGAGAGAGAGAGAGAAAGAGACAGATAGAGGAAAATAAAGCTCGTACGCGTCCCCTTTGATGAGTCAGGACGTATCAAAGGGCGGAAGTACGAAGGGTGAACTTCGAAAGCTAATTTTAAAAGATTCTACGCCAAAGAGACGACGTACCCGTGTAGTACACCAAGCAAGAAAGAACCATCGGTTTTAATCACGTCCAGTCCTAAATTAACATCCTAGAAATGACCATTTCTGTCATTCGGCACTACCAATGACTTGTACGACGCGATTATTAAGGTCGGAGGATCTTTTTTCTTGTTTTTTTAATGAAATCAATAAAAAAAAAAAAAAATCAATCGACTTTGTATCGAAAGTTTGAAAAAAAAAAAAAAAAAAAACAATAAAGAGAAAAAAGGGAAAGGAAGAAAGAGGAAAAAATTCGTCCGGAAAGAGTAATCGATTTGTCAAAATTACCAGATCGCTTAGTAACTTTTGGCTTAACCTATGTATATATATATATATATATTCTTGAGTAGAGAACGATCTCAAAGATAGATTTAGCGATGTCTTAAAGAAAGGATCTGTTCATCGTCGAGATCTCTAACGAGATTAGTAACGTCAAAGAAGTACTAGACGCGAAGAAAAGTAGCATTTTCTAGGGGGGAAAAAGAAACGAAAAAAGAAAAAGAAGAAGAAGAAAAAAAAAGGCAAGGAAAAAAATTGCATCGTAAGCGAGAGAGACGTTATTGTTTCTTCTCTCCCTCTCCCTTTTTTTTTTCTTCTCTCACAGTCTTTCTTACGTTTGAAGCTTAGACTTAACTCATTTATCCGAGACTCTCTTCTTCTTCTTCTTCTTCTTCTTCTTCTTCTTCTTCTTCTTTTACTTTTCGACATACTGCCAAGCACAACCTTACCCAACCATCGTTCTTTTTCCCTTTTCACTCGACCTTCAATTTCCTGTTAACAAGTCGAGTCATATGATAGCGAAAAGTGTGTGTGTGTGAAAGAGAGAGAGAGAGAGAGAGAGAGAGAGAGAGAACACGAAGGCTTCCTGCTTTCCGTGTTGTCTACTCTTTCGAAAAAGAGGGATGAAACTGAGAAGTAGAAGGTACAAAATGCTTGGTAATTGGTACGACTGTGACGAGAGCGTCGATTTTCGAAACGAAGTTCTCAATTAATCCTCTAATTCAATTAGTGAATCTTTCTCTGTAAGAAGTGTTCGCTCCCTATTTTATTCTCTCTTTTTTTTTTTTTTTTTTTTTTTTTTTTTATTGCAGAACCTAATAGAACTCTATCTACAACACGTAGAGCAACCTACTCTTCTTCTTCGTCTTCTTCTTCCTCGGATCAAAAGTTCTTAAATGATTATAAATATCAGTTATTAGTTTTCAAAAAGTTTCTAGATTATATAAGATTCGCTAGATGAATCGTATTCTTTGATGTGCATGTACATATGTGTGTGTGTGTGTGTGTGTGTGTGTGTGTGTGTGTCGAACGTGAAGGCGTCGTGTTTTGGCGAGCATTGAAAAGAAAAAGAAAAAAGCAAAAAAACGATGACCGATGATATTGCTAAGAAATCCGATTATTACGGACGGGCAATAAATAAATAATAGAAAGCGATAGATAAAAAAAGAATGTTGATCTCAAAGTTTAAGCGAAACTGTTAATCCCCGATATATCATTTTATACGAAAAGCCAAATAATTCATTAATCCCTATCGCTCACAAAGCAGAAAAATAGAGTTTGCACGTCGTACCATGATCTCTGATAAAAAAAAAAAAAAACAAAATGAATCAGTCTAAAGTCTTTTCTAAAAAAAAAAAGAGACTAAAAAAACAAAAAAAGAATAAAAGATATCCATCCAGAAACATTATCGAACCTCAGTCCTCTACTTCGGATTAATAATAGTTAGGAATTTTTATTTTAAACACGATTGCATCCTTCGATGTAATCTATTTTTGAAGGAAACAAAAAAGAAAAAGAAAAAAAAAAGAAAGAAAGAAAAAGAGAAGAAATATTCCGAGTCAAAAGTTTAGAAAGTCGCATAAATGTAAAGTGAAAGAGCCAACTTGTTGTTTTCCTTTTTTTTTCTGTCCCTATGTGCATTTAAAAAACACAGATGCGACGTCTGGCACGAGTTCAAAATTGCAAAACGGTAGTGTTTCATTGGTCCGACGTATTGTTGCCAACGAAATACCACGTTCGTATACATAGTATACTACCCATATACCATAGAAAAGCCTAGTCTAGTTTTGTCGTTGGTGTATGTCGTATTATCGAATATGAGAAAGGACTAGCTGGAGTCGTTCGTTGGCTAGGCAGCCAAGTTTTTCGGCTGACAACTGTCAACGATTTTAATCTCTCATAAAATCTTCAAGAGAGAGAGAAAGAGAGAGAGAGAGAGAGAGAGAGAGAAAATAATAAAAGAAAAAAGAACATGATTCGCTCGATAATCGTCAATATCATTCAAGAAATGATTAACGAGGAATGAAAGGTTTATCTTCATTCTTTCATCTTCTTCGATATAACGAATATCTTTTTCGATCTTTCTAAGTTTTAACTCGTTAAATAAGTGTTCAAGTAATCGTCGATACTTAATATTTCTCCGAATAAATAACAATAAATATTTTAGATCGAAAATTATAATCACATATTAAAGGAGCCGCTCTAACGAGGAACGATTTGAAATAGTCAATTACAACGGATTTACGAGACATTTCATTCTAATATCGTTCGATTGTTCGTTTATTCGTTTCTCCTTCAGATTAAAAAACTACTAAGAGTTCCCGTAGCAATCTAAATTGGTCCCCACAAAAGTGTCGTAGAAGTGTGATCGATTAATGAAAATCACTCGAAGGAAGATTTTTGATTGATCCTGTACTTCGATCATTTTTCTACCTGAAAGATTTTCCTTCTTAGATAGACGAACGAATGAGATGAACGATTGAAGAAATCTGTTATTCGTTTTAGAGGGTTTTAGAGATAGCTTGGGAGACCATTTTGTCGGTTAGATTTATATGGCAAATATTTGCGAGGCAAACCACGACGAGGAATAAAAAGAGAGATAGATAGATGGAGATAGAGAGAGAGAGAGAGAGAGAGAGAGAGACTCTTTCTCTCTAATGGATTGGTAGACTCACGAGGCCAACCATCCTGCTGCTGTCCTCTTCCTCTCTTCTTCTCCTCTTACGTTGGTACGTATTTCCTGGCACGTCTCTTCATGTTCGCCAGTCTACTTTTCTTCCTTGCTTTCTCATCTTTCGCGAAGGCGCATCTTCAATTCCCGTGAAAGCTCTTACGTTGTCGTCAGAGTTGCTTACCTTCTTTCACTATATGTATTACCGTCTTTTTGATGCAATCACCAAGCGACGGATTGATTACCTTCGTTCTATCAAACGTCAAGAAATCATCGTGATTACTTCCATTAACATTCGAGCCTTTAGAAATATTCAATTTATTATAATATTCTAATGTCGATGGAACGATTGGTTATTGATAACGCACTCAATTTCGAGGAATTTCTTCGTAATAAAATTGTTCGTAACATATTGATTAATTAATTGCTAACAATATGTTGTAATAATAGTGAAAATTGTACCCGTTGAAACGATATTTCATTCGAGTCTCTACGACTTTTAGTTCTGGAAATATTCCTATGTAAATGGAAAACTAATTTATTAATAATTAATTAAAAAAAAAGTAATTTGTCTGTTGATTACCTTATTAATTTATGGAATTTTATAAATCGGTCATAAAGCCGAATTTGTTTCTTTTTTTTTTGTTTTTTTTTTTTACGAATCAAGGATGAATTTAGTCGTTAAGAATTTGTTGGTAACAAAATTGGTTAATTAATTATTACAACAAATAATTAATTAATTAATTTAATAAATTAATAAATTAATAATTTATATAAAAAATAATAAATTATTAATTTAAATTTTATTTAAATTATTTATTATATGAATAATAAATTAATAATTTGTTAATTATTGATTATAACAAATTGTTAATTAATTATTAACAGTATGTTACAAAAAATAGTAAAAGTCCGTCCATTAAAATGATGCTCGAATCAAGTCACTACGACTTTTAATTCCGAATATATTCCCATATAAATGGAGGCCTAATTTATTAATAATTAATTTAAAAAAAAGTAATTTGTCTATTGATTACCTTATTAATTTATGGAATTTTATAAATCGGTCATAAAGCCGAATTTGTTTCTTTTTTACGAAATAAAGATGAATGTAAGTCAGTAAGAATTTGTTTATAACAAATTGTTAATTAACTATTAACAGTATGTCGCAAAAAAATTAATAGGAAGTCTGTCTCTTAAAATGATGTTCGAATCAAGTCACTACGACTTTTAATTCCGAAGATATTCCCATATAAATGGAGGACTAATTTATTAATAATTAATAACAAAAAAGTAATTTGACTATTGAATACCTTATTAATTTATGGAATTTTATAAATCGGTCATAAAGCCGAATTTGTTTTTTTTTTTACGAAATAAAGATGAATGTAGTCAGTAAGAATTTGTTTATAACAAATTGTTAATTAACTATTAACAGTATGTCGCAAAAAAATTAATAGGAAGTCTGTCCCTTAAAATGATGCTCGATTCAAGTCATTACGATTTTTAGTTTCGGAGATATCCCCAAAATTAATGGAACATGTTTACGTCGATCCATTGACCTACATAATATCATTCAAATTAGCTCAGCGACACTTTGACCTACATAAATTCCGAGAATTTACGCATCTCTCAGCTGGTCGAATTACTACTACCGTACTATTACTACGAACAGCTGTAGTATATGAATTATGAATGAAAATCTTTCGGAAGAGATATCTTCGGAACGGAAAGTCGTAGATACTTGTACAAATGGACCGTTTTCAAATAAAACTTATCCTTTATTTATTTAAATATTGCGATAATATCGTTATAATAAAATCGATTTTGTTAATAATTTTTTTTTAATTACATTTTTCTCCCCATCGTAATAAGGCTGTAACTATAACGAGATAGTTAAAAATTGTTCTTATAATTATGTAAATTTGATTTTGTTTATTTAAAATAAAGGATAAAAGATCCATTTGAGCCGTTTTCTTTGAAAGTGGTGTAAAGTCCATTTTATATTATATGGAGATATTGAAGGGTTTTTATTTGAATGATTTGAAAAATATTGGTATATGTTAATACGCTCATTTTATGTGTTCTAAATATTAAATTGATTTAAATTTATAATGTGATCGTTTTTAAACGTATTACTTAAAAGAAATTTAAACTTTCGATTACCTCAAATGGACTTACATCACTTTCAAAGTTTAGAAAATGTGAAAATCATACATTTATGAAATATTCAATATGGAATTTCAATTGAATCGAACCAATTTTTTTAGGAAATTTTTATTAAATTTTATATAAAAAAAAAAAAAAACAAAATAAAAAGGCTTTATTACAATATTTCTTCAGATAATGTTAACACACTACTAAGTTATATACTCTACGATCAACGGGAGAAGTATCAAAATTTCAGTGAACGAACGAAAATTTTTATGTCATTATAACAGTGTTGCCACAGATATAAAAACGAAGTAGAGAAATTATGTAGTATAATTTTTGAAGTAAATATTATGTCTTCGCGGAAAGTGGACTTACATCACTTTCAAAGTAATTATATATTTGTAATTTCATTAACTACGTAAATTTATATCGACAAAATGATGAAAATTTTGAAGGATTTCTATTTGGGAACTGTTTATACGTAAAAAGCTCATAGCACAGATTGCATTAATTTTTATCATTAACCAAATTTTTGTCAAAAATGGACTTACACGCCATTTTCAAAAAAAAAACGGCTCATTTAATGATGAAAAATGTATGAAATGTGTTGATCGATATCTCGAAAGACTTTTCCTTCGTGACAAAGACATTAACGTTATGACGTTATTGAAATTTTTATTGTAACGGCGTAAATTCAACGTAAATTATATCATGTTTATTTGAAGTAAGTGATAAAAGAGATCTATCGATAATATCGAAATCTAATCGATAATGTGGAAAATTGATTGATCGATATAAATCGAAAGATTTCCATTTCGTAACAAGGACTGTTTTGCGCTCACCTTGCTTTAACAAGTTACACCATTATTATATACGTAAGCGTAAAATAACGGTATAATTCAAGCGTAGAACAACGGAGCAATAATGGTTACTATTTGTTTCGTAAAATTAAACGCATTTGCAAATGAACGACTCGAACGAATTTACATCCTTCGGGATTTGGAATGAGACATTGGTTCGAACATTGTTAATATATATTTCACGTAGAAATCGCATTGTTTTAAATCCGGATTAAATTTGAGACACGTTTTTAACGGGAAGGGAGAGTAGTAGTAGAAAAGTAGAAAGTTCGAAACGTTTTCAAGGGGATTCATGAATAAAGAAACAGGGAAGGAAAGGGTGAGAGAGAGAGAGAGAGAGAGAGAGAGTGGTGGAGAAAGAGATAGTAAGGGAAGATAGATTCGGAAGGAAGAGTCTAAAGTCTTGCTGAGTGCTTCTTAGATCCATGACAAGCGTTGGACAAGACCCAAGGAATAATCATTAGCATATTTAGAACTGGACATAGCGGACGGATACAGTATTCGCTGTAAAAGGGACGTAGGTATAGGGGCGAACTCGGAGAGAAGAGAAAATAGAAGTAAAGGAAAGTTTGAAACGTCGAGTTTCATATCGTGACCGACGTGGCGTAAGAAGAGAGAGGGAGTGAGTGAGGGAGTGAGATAGATAGAGATAGATAGATAGATAGATAGATAGATAGATAGATAGATAAAGAGAGAGAGAGAGAGAGAGAAAGGAGAGAGATGATCCGCGTGTGGCACTTTGGCGAATACTCGAAAAGGTTACGATCGGTGAAGAAGAATAGTAACGGTGTGGTAGAGGGGGTAGGGGGAACGAAACAAAGCGTGAAAACGAGACGGAACCCGCTGAAAATGCAATAAACCGACCTGACGGACGTCGACGTGATTCCTGAAGCGAGCGACGAGCTTGCAAAGCCAGAAGTGACAGGGCGTTAAGAGCTGGAAAATCTGATTTGAGCGAATGCTCGCGAAGGAGGGAAGAAGCAAGGAAGGTAGAAAGGAAGGAAGGAAGGAAGGAAGGAAGGAAGGATAGGGTGTTGGTGATAGAGATGGTGGTGATGGTGTTCAAGGGAGAAAGAAGTTTTCCTCTTCAACCCCTCCTACCTAACCCAGAGAAACGAGCGACAAATTCTCTGAGAGACGGAGAGAGAGAGAGAGAGAGTGATTTCGAGCGGATAATTCGAACAGCGTGCGGACAAGGCATTCGCTGTTCCTCTCCTACTACAATAGGTTTGTGTGAGATTAACGGCAAACCCTTGTTGTAACCCTACCGATTATACCGCAATAGATCGCTTAACGTATTGGTAAGATCGATATATATCGTAGTGATTAACTCGATTGGTCCCCGTCCGTTCTATCGTTTGTGTACGACTCTAAGCCAGGTGTATCGATATAATACGTACACGTATGTATATATTTATATAGAGAGAAATACTTCGATTGATAAAATATATTTTGTTCTTTATGGATTTAATGAGCTTTACTACTCGTGTTATCGTACATTCGAAGCAAATCCAAAACTAACTATTATCGTTTAGTTTCATTGTCGGAGAAATGAATTAATTTTTGTTAATAAATGAACAATAAAATCTTTTCGACGCGTATCTCGTAGCTCTGTTTTGTTTTCCTTTTTCTTATGGAATCACCTATAGAGAGCGTTTTCTGGTATCTACGTACGGCGATATCTAGGTCGCATGTTTTCATTTTTGATGGTTTAATTTTTCTCAAAATTAACAAGCGAAGTAGAGAAAGAGAGAGAGAGAGAGAGAGGGAGAGGGAGGGAGAGTGAAAGATAAAACGTATCCAACGCGTCAAGTTGACAGGCAACTGGCACGATGTGCGAGGCTCCTTGAATAATTCAAATGCCTCGCATTCGAGGTGACAAGTATCGTCTGGCAAACAGCCGTGGTAATGTCGTCGTTTTCCATGAAAACGATATTCTTCCATTATCACGTCGCTCGCTAATTTCTACGGATATACTTTCTTTTTATTTTCTTTTCTCATTGTTTTTTTCTTTCTTTTCTTTCCTTTCCTTTTCTTTTCTTTTTTTTTTTAATCATTATCATTTTTTTTCTTACTTTTTTCCTTCTCGACAGCCGAAAAAGAATTTTTTTCACGTATGAATTGTAAATATCTCTTTCTCTCTCTCTCTCTCTCTCTCTATTTTTTGAGAACCACTGAACGTGGTATCAAGCACCGAGCACCCTTTAATCTAATATAGAGCGACAATGGGTTAACGATTACACCAAACGGAGGGCCAGTACGTGCCTCGACCTCCAGCAGTCTAACACTGTGTCTCATTAATAAAATCGTTCGCGATGAAGAATCTTTCCTCTTCTTTTCACTTTACAGATCATAAAAAGATTTGGGAAAATAAATAAAAAAAAAAAAATGGAAAAAATTGAAGAAAATAAGAAAAAGATAAATGGGATAATGTGGCTTTGAAAAGGTTTGTTCAAAAAAAAAAAAATAATAAAGAAGAGAATAAGGATAATATTTCGACACAAAGTCGAAAGATCGATTGTGTCGTGAAAAAGAAAATTTTGTTTGGACGATCGTTTATAATAAATAATCTGACGTTATCTCCAGCTACTTTTTCATTCTTATTACTCATCCTATATTACCAAGAATACAAAATGTGATTAATAAAAGGACGTGTTTAATGCTTTCGATTCAATCACATTTACCCTAATTGTTTTGAAAGATTGGCGATGATGACTGGGTAAGGCGCAACCCCATATACCCAGCTATATATTTACTACACATCAAGTAAAAAAACTACCGAGTAATATAAAGACAAATTTGACGGTTTTAATCCAATCACATTTAACCCCAATCATATTTAAAGATTGATGATGATGATGATGATGATGATGATGATGATGATGATGATGATGATGATGATTAGGTAAGACGGCTAACCCAATATACCTGGTTATTTATTTTCAACGTCAAGTAAGTAAAATGGGAAAATATTAAAAAGACAAATTTGATGCTTCCAATCCCATCACATTTACCCTAATCATTTGGAACGATTGATAAAGATTATTAGGTAAGACACTATATACCGAGTTATTTATTTTCTACATTAAATAAGAAAATTGCACGGTAATGAGAGGACAAATTTGATGGTTTTAATCCGATCATATTTACCCTAATAATTCAACTTGTCTGATATATATACAAGCTTTTATCTTTTTAAAGCATCTTCCATCTACCCTCTCCTATCGCATTCTATTTTTCTCGTTTTTCTTCCTCGCTTAAGAGTTATCAAGTTGTCCGGGCGTATTTATTAAAACACGGGGAACGTAAAGCGGCACCTTTTTAGTAGCGGTGCAACGAGGGAAATTTCTTAGATGAGCCCGGAATAGGATGAAGATGTAGAGAAGGACGAGGTCGAGGACAAGGACGAGGACGAGGGCGAGGAGGACGAGGACGACGAACTACGAACCCGTTATTCGTGAGAAGGAATGTGGAATTTTCGAAATAAAGCGTTCGGCAGTTCAACTAGAAGACGAAACTTGCATATAAAGTGCATCTACGTGCACGGAATGCGTTACGTCTCGATGCGCGATGACCTTATCTCAAAATTCCAAGAGTTCAAAGCACCATTACCTCAAAGTTCTTTCTCGCCAAAACAAATAATATTCCATTTCTTTAAATGGATTAGATCTCGTATTAGATTCTATTTGGACGATTATTTTTCCCGTAATAATTTCAACGGCCAACGTCGTTGACTCGATCAACGTTTTTTTTTTTTTTTTTTATAGAAATTCGATGCTCTCTATAACTTTATGTAAATAAAAGATGTAAGGAGTTTTTATTGTCGATAATTTTTCGATGAGTTTCTAATCTCTCACGCGAACGCGAATATTATTTTTGGCGTCTTCTCTGAGTGTTATTAAAAAAAAAAAAAAAAAAAAAAAAAAAGGAAGAAAAAAGAAAAGGAAAAATCTTAAAAACGTTCGAGATCACACAGATTCTTATTTCGAGATATAAAACGATAAAAGATTATTATTATAATTCCATTATTACCAATTATTTACGTTAGACTTTTACGCTTGTTGGCAAGTATATTTTTACTTTGAATAAAAATGTGACCGAAACAGAAGAAGAAGAAGAAGAAGAAAGAAAATCTTCAAGATATATGAAACCAAAATATCGGCGAGAGAAAGGTGATAATCGACAATTCGTATTAATAACTGTTTGGTTAATCGATATCATTTCTAAATTCATAACGTTCGATGGAACGAATTTATCGAAATATGAAGCAGACAGTTTCGAAATAATAACTAGATACTTTCTAGAATCCACGTAATTTTACTTCTGTTCACGTTTGCTGCAGTACTTTCCGCAAAGCTTTTCTGATGAAGAAACTCTCTTACACTTAGTGGAATAATAACGGTAAAATGTCCCAGCATCTTCTCTCTCTCTCTCTCTCTCTCTCTCTCTCTCTCTCTCTCTCTCTCTCTTTCTTTTTTTCTTTTTATTATTTCCACTCTTTCCACTCTTTCTAAATCTCCATCTCATTTTCTCTTTCTCGTTTCTTCTTCGGTGATAATTAGCGACTCGAGCTAAGATTTATTCGAGCGTATTATTTTCAGGACACACAATGAAAACATTTGTAAATCGCTCGAGCATATCTGCAAGTCGCTCGACGATAAAATCGTGAGTCTCTAATAGTCGAATTAAATAACTGTTCAAACTTGTACCTTATCTCATTCTCTTTCCCGTTTTTTTTCTTCGATGTTTTTTTTTTTTTGCTTCCTACCCAGCAGATAAAATGCGAATGATAATACTAAGTATAATGGGAGTGATTATCATAGATGAATAATAATGTAATTGATACGATTATATTCGTGCTTTTAACTGTTTCACGATTACTTTAATAACAATAGGAAAACGTTAGAAATATTTTGTACAACAATGATAATTACAAAAAAAAGAAATGTTAAAAATATCAATTCCTCTCTTTTGAAATTTTCGATTAACTTGTTATGAAATTTTTTTTCTTTTTCTATACAGTATACATCGATACAATAAATCATGAATAAAAATTTGAAGGAAAGTCGAATTTTTATCGAACGCAAGAATCGATTTTTCGTACTCAAGTATCGAAGCAGTATACCCGCATTCTTCTTTCTCATCGGTACGGTCGAACAACTTTTTCTATATCTCGAGATCAAGTTCGTCGACATAGTTCGGATCGATTCATTGATCGGCGATCGAGGATCGCACGCGAAACAGAGCGAGTCGATTCTTCATTCGAAACAATTTTTATAAAAATTTCAACTTCGAATTTCTTGGGAGATAATAAAGAGAGATCAGAAAAAAATTTAGCCGAAACGTAAAAACGAATCGACGTTTGTTTTAAGAATTCTTTTGGAAAAAATTTGTTATTCGAATTTCGCGTTAAAAAAAAAAAAAAAAAAAAAAAAAGAAATAAAAAGAAAAAAAATAAAGAGAAAGCAAAAATTAATTTTTAAAAATTTCAAAGTTCAATTTGAATATTTAAAATATTCTCGTCATATTTCGAGGGTCGCGTGACACGCATCGAGAATCATCCGATGCTTCTCCAACACCACAGCTGCAGCAAGATGCATCTTGGTAAAACCAGAGCCGATGCGCTGTCGCGAAGATGCGGAACGTGTCGTGTCTATCTTTACGTGGGCGAAATTTGTCCCTTCGTCTTTTCGTCGAAAGTTTGTACTCGAAACGACGGACTACTACGCGAGATTTCAATGTTCTAAGAAATAATTCAGAACGACGATTTATAATGCGCCAACGCACGGAATATTATTCACGCATTGTACAATATATATTTCATAAATTTAAAGAAAAGGGAGAAGAGGGAAGAAATTCGAAAAAAAGAATAACAAAAGAAGAAAAAAGAAATTCGACCGAAAAATTTTCGAATTATTATTAATCACGTAGATACATCGAGCTTATATTTGCGATCTTTTCGACTTCCTCTCGGGAATGTTAAGAGTTAAAAATAAAAACAAAAAAAAAATAGAAAAAGAAGAGACTTGAAATTAATTGAATCTGTTAATTATATTTGTTGACATAGATGGCCTAATTAAATTATGTAGAAAAATTCGTAGGGTAATGGAAGAAATGGGAATTTTGAGAAATTTACAAATCATATATATACATGCATATATATATATATATATATATATATATATATATATATATAAATACGAATATTATTTGTGGAATTGTCTGACGTAAGAAATACCATGAAGAAGCTTTTCACAGTATAGAATAAGACTATGACGTTTAGCATAGGTTCGAGCGTCGAAAACGGCATGGGAGAACCTCCACGGCCGGTAGTCACGTTACGCTAACGTAATTTGCATGCATTATCTAACGCGTAACGAGCGGTTCTGCCGGGGAAAAATGAGAAAGGAGAAGCGGAACGTAGTAAAGAAAAGAAACCAGTTGGAGGAAAGTCATTAACCTGCGATCTTGGAAAAGAAAATAAGAAGAAATGGATCTGTTAAATTGTTAAATGAAATTCTCTCTCTCTCTCTCTCTCTTTCTCTCTTCCTACCCGGCATCCGATAGCCTTACGAGTAACAAGTAGAGAATAAGGTACGATACCTATTTGTCAAAGAACAAAAAAAAGAGAGAAAAGAAAACAAAAAACAAAAAATAAGAAGAATAAGAAGAAGAGGAAAACTTCAATCAAAAATAAAAAAAAAAAAAATTTGCAAAATAAAATATAAGGGATGCTGTGTAAATATTTGTTTATAATTGAATTCTTCTTACACTATAAATAAATTCTAAACGTAAACGTAAGTTTTTATACACGTTAAAATTTTATTTATAAGTTTCACGTACTGTTCATAATATTTCGAAAAATATCGTTTATAATTTATAACGTTTAGAAAGATCTTCGAGAAAGTTCAGAGGAAATGAAATATTGCAAGTAAACAAAGAGAGAGTGAGAGAGAGAGAGAGAGAGAGAGAGAGAGAGAGAGAGAGAGAGAGAGAGAGAGAGAGAGTATAAATAGGTATGTACGAAAATTAGTAAATCCATTCCTTTCCTTTTTCATTCCCCGCACATTTCCACGATTAGAATGTCCGGTAGTAACGGTATAGAAAGGAAATCCGATTAGAATCGTTACTAAACTTCGAGTCGAAACACCGTTCCGGGGCGTTTGTAGTTATCGTTGAAGAAGAGCGTACATATAACGTTAGGACCAAGTGGATCTTTGGATTAGGATATGCCAAGGGGACATAGAGATAGTAGAAACTTCTTCGGTATCTCTGCCACATAGAATAGATTTAGATATAGTTTAGAGGTAGAGGAATCAGGTAGGTAGGTAGATAGGTAGGTAGGTAGGTAGGTAGGTAGGTAGGTTAGGTAGGTAGGTTAGGTAGGTAGGTAGGTAGGTTTGGTAGATAGGTAGTAGATAGGTAGCTAGGTAGAAACGTGGTTAGTAATAGAAATAAGACTAGGAGAAGAGACTTAGAGAAGAGACGACTAGAATACACTAGACTAGACTAGACTAGACTAGACTAGACTGGACTAGAGTAGTCGTCGACGAACCGTCACGTCTGCGGTCGTTGCTTTTGGTTTACCATCATCCTAGGTATCCCGCATTTGCTTACGATTAACGCGTTACTCTGTATTCGAAGACTACTAACAACTGGACTCTCTCTCTCTCTCTCTCTCTCTCTCTCTCTCTCTCTCTCTCTCTCTCTCTCTCTCTCTCATTGGCTAACTTTCTTCGTTGACTTCTCTCTATCCCTTGTCTCTTCGTTCAGCCCAACCCTATTAGTATCAGTCAACTTTGTTGAATTTCACCTGTTAGGTTTGCGAAACTTACTCTCCCAAAAATAAGTCTTTATATCTAATCCTCCTAAATGAAATCCGTAATCCCAAATGGAATACTTTTCGGTAGCTTCATCGATTTCTTGATACATGTCATTTTCTAAATTTACATTGCTAACCTGGATTCCTATAACGAGGTCACTTGGCATCGATGAGAATAATCCAGTGAGAGAAACTGTCGATAGGCAGAGACGTCTTACAGTTCTATTTTTATAATTCGATTAACATTATATTCCTCTATACACAGATCTATATATATATATATATATATATATATATATATATATATATATATATTTACTTAAAAAAATAAGGGTATTGAACGTTCGTGTCCCCTTTATAGTAAAAGTTTGTTGAAAGAAATATTTAATCGGTTATTACTAATACTTATATCTATTTAAAGTTTCGATATGTGATATAATTGGTAACTTTTAAAGTGAAAATTCGTTTAGCATCCAACTACGTGTCTAACTATAACAGACTTATAATTCTCGTTTTCTCTCGGCGTACTCGTCGACCGTGGGAAGTAAGTAAGTAAGTACTCGGACGTTAGGTAATTTAATGATTTCTCAGAACGTATTTAAACGCGTGAGAGCGAGCGAGCGAGCGAGAGAAGAGATAGATAGATAAAGAGAGAGAGAGAGAGAGAGAGAGAGAGAGAGAGAGAGAGAGAGAGAGAGAGATGTGAACTCGTATAGTGAATCTATTTAAGAAAAAAAGAAAGAACCTATACATAATAAAGTCTAAGAGTCTCGCGTGAGTAATAAAACGTAACGGTGAATGAGTTGAAATTTTCATTGATGATATTGTACTCTTGCATAAGCCGTTAATTAACACGGTTTCATAAATTTCTTTCCAAGAATCTTCCACATGATATGTAGAAATATAACTATGATGTTATTCAGATTTTTGTTTTCTTTTTCTTTTAACGAAAGATAATAATAATCGTGTCAAAAGGAAATAATTTTTACAAGCTTTTTACATATAAAAAGAACAACTAATAAATTTAAACGCACTCGAGCGAGGATTAGGTTAATTAAATAATTAAAAAAAAAAATATATATATATATATATATATATATATATATAGATAAATAAATAAATGAAATAGATCGTCGCAAAATTTTATCCTTGATTTTTTGATGAGAGATAAAACAATTAATCTAAAGCTCGTAAAGGTAAGGATTGGAGGACCCTGATGATATAATAGAACAAACGAGGAAACAAACAAAAGGAGGAAAGAAAAGATTGTTAAACTAACAATAAGTTTCGCCGGAGTACTGGCCGAGAAGTCACCGTATATTCGAGTGTGCAAATAACGAGGAAGCCAATTTTCCAGCTCGAAAATCAGGAAAGCGAAGCAAGAGAGGAGGGAAGGTTAACCGTGAACGTGCTGTCACTGACACTTCAACAAGTGGATACAACGCACGCACGTGTCGCTGACGTTTCAACCGCGAGCATATTCTCTCTCAACGTATCTCTATGTATTCACGTATATATCTATATATGTACCTATATATATATATATATATATATATATATATATATATATAACACGCATACACATGTCGCCTTCCCTTCTATTTCATTCTATATCGCTTTACACGCTTGTCCCTCTGCATTCGTGGGACACACACGAGGTATCGATTGAAAAAAAAAAAAAAGAAAAAGACAAATCGGAGAAAAAGAAAAACGTGAAATTAACGACTGTACTCGTTAGCAATCCCTGCGAATTTCTTTACTTTAGTAAACATATATATGTATACCTAACGCAATATCAATTTTATCTTATCGATGGTACATCAATGTGATATTAATTAATTTTTCATCGATCTTTTTACGATCAATTTTATACTCTCTTGCAGGCTATTGATTAAGACGATATCGATCGACACATTTCACAAATGTCGTAAAAAAAAAATAAGATAAACGCGATTGAATAATCCATAAAAATCTCCGAGTAGACTTCCTCTATAAATAATTAATGAATAATTCTGAACGCGTAATAAGTTATGAATTAGATTGATCGAATTGATCTCTATTAAAAAGAAATTTATTTTTTATTTTTTTATTTTTTTTTTTGTTTTTTAAACAAATCTCTGTTTGATTTACGACCAAGAAGTTAAGTGATAAATGTTTCGAAAGGAAATGTATGATATAAAAATGTTCAACGTTATCGTTATCGATCATGTATCGTATAATAAATTATACGAAATATCTCCTATTACCACTTTTAATCAGTTCGCATTTCGCGTGCTATTTTACCCTCTCCCTTTTCCCCCACCTACCCCCTAAATCACGCGGAAATTTATAATTACTTCGAAAGAGCAAACGTACAACGTTTGTAATTTGAATGGGAACACTTTCTGATATAATAATAACGATTCGTTATTATCTTCGTTCTGTCGTTTTAATTAACCCAATCTATACGTTACACGCGTGTCCGATTAAAAAAAAAAAAAAAATTCGTAACGTATAATAACCGTGATTGCCAAAATAACATTTATGATTGAGTTTTGTTCTTCCCCTTCTTATCATCATTATTATTAATTATTTATTATTAGTATTTGTTATTGGTATTATCATTATTATTATTATCGTCATTAAATCGATATTTATCTATCAGATGAATCAGAGAATTCGAGAATATCTTAAAGAGCACACGACGAGGAGAGAAAGGAGACGAGAAAAAGAAGAGGAAGAAGAAGAAGAAGAAGAAAAAGGAGGAGAAGAAAAAGAAAATAAATAAAATAAAAAAAAGAGAGAGAAAGAAAAAGAGAGAGATGCTGAGAGGACCCGTTATGGCGACCGTGTTGCATCGCATTAACCAGTCGACCGAGTGATCTTGATCCCATCTCTCACCTCGATATTTTCCTTCTCTCTCTCTCTCTCTCACACACACACACACACACACAAACATACAGCACACATAACACATATATAGGCACATACACATTCTATCGCGGTGAACAGAACTTAATCTCGAACGTGATCTGGCCTCCAACATGAATACTCTTCTCTCTCTCTCTCTCTCTCTCTCTCTCTTTCTCTCTCTCTCTCTCTTTCTCTCTCTCTCTTTCTTTGGGTTGCTCCCTTAATAAGATTCGCCTGGAAGCGTTTTCTTAGAATTTATAACTGTGTGAGTAGTGTTAAATTGCGAATATCCTTCGACGACAGACAATCCCAAAGTTCCTCCCCACTCCAACCCCTTGTGTTTTTAAGTCAAAGAATATTAAGAATTTTGTTGTGATACCATGTGATCCGATATTTGTTGTTAAAAAGAAAAAAAAAAAAAAAGAAAAAAAATTTATATAACGTGAAACAGTTAGAGGGTTCCAGAGGGATATTAATGTAATAAATAATGATGTTCGATTTTCTTGACTTGGAAGTATACTAAAGAGAATGAAGAGGATTATTGCTGATACTCACCTAAAGGTCCACCAGATGTTGAAGCACATAGTGTTCAACCAAAAGAAAGCAGCCAGGAAGAAGAAGTGAGCCATAATAGCTGAAACAAAGAAGAAAATAGGTTAGACAGAGTACAGGAAGTGTATATGTATACGTGTATATATATCTGCTGTGTGTATATATATATATAAGTGTAAGTATATATATTTCTCAGTTCGAGCAAAGACGAAACCGTCTAAAAGCTATTAGCTTCCTTTGACTCTCTGGAAGGTACTCTCTCTCTCTCTCTCTCTCTCTCCCTCTCTTCCTCTCTCAGTATCTCTCTCTCCCTTTCTCTTTCGCGGACCTAAAGACCGATAGGAAGAGAACGGATATTTAATTATAGAAGACGGTGCACGTCTTCGATCGTCCGATCGTAAAATTCTTCTTTCACGTGCAAACTGCATTGGCCCAGTGACGAGATTAAAATATCGTTTTTGTGAAAGAAAGAAAGAGAGACCGAGAGACAGATAGATAGACGAAGATAGAGAGAGAGAGAGAGAGAGAGAGAGAGAGAGAGAGAGAGAAGGAAAGAGAGATTCATCTATTTCTTAAATTAACTTTAAAGTACAAAGAGTTCTCTGGTCTCTGTACTGATCTGAGCTCTTTAGAGTGATAAGTGGGTATATATATATATATAGTTCCTTTTTTTTTTTTTAGAGAAGAATTCATTTCCGAAGATAACTTGGAAGAACTGGAAAGATTACTATTATTTTACTCTTTCCCTTTGTATCTTGTATTTTATTTTACTTTACTTTACTTTAAATATTTTACCCAAGAATAACTTCGAAGTTTTATACGAATTATTATTATTATTATTATTATTATTATTATTATTATTATTATTATTATTATTATTATCATCTCTCGTCTGCATTGTTACAAGTACTTTATTTTCTTTTTTGTTTTTTTTTTTCTTTTATACAACGGGAAAACATTCGCAAGAAATATTCCACACGAATTATTTTCACGGATAACGACAAAACAAAATTCTGCGTTAAATCCCAGATTTTCTTTCTTCCCTTTCGTTTTTTTCTCTTGAAACCTTTAAAAACTCTCGATTTACTCAACGGCACGGATGCTGGTGGTATTATATATTATTCGAAGTAGATTCCCTTCTGAAGGGCGAGTTTCTTGTGCAGGACAGCAATCGCGCGAATGGCATTTCCTAAAGCTATATATATATATATATATATATATATATATCTCACGCAGTGAACCTTTAGTAAGGGCTACGCGGCGAACAAAAGGGCCGTTAGATCGCATCGAAGGCGTTCTCGCGACTGCTCTTAAAGATTCATGCGAAGACGGCGGCATACGGCGAAAGGGAGGAAGGAAGGAAGAGAGAGAGAGAGAGAGAGAGAGAGAGAGGACGGGAGAAAGAGAAAGAGAAGTTGTGAACGGGACCAGGGAGAAGGTTGAAGGTGGGAAGAGGGGAAGAACGAAGGGTGAACTTGTGAAGGCCCGCGCACGGGAGATCACCGTGGCAAACAAAACTTTTGCTGAAACGCGAAGAAGCTGTGGCCTGCCAACAACGACGACGACGACAACGACAACGACAACGACGACGACGACGACGACGACAACGACGACGATGGTGCTGGATGGTGGATGGCTTTTGTAAAGATCCATTTGAAAAGATGACGGTAACTGCAAGAGACCCTAAGGGTTCTCGATCTCTATCAATTTTTCACGGTGTCCCTATGCGTTCTCTCTCTCTCTCTCTCTCTTTCTCTCTTACCCTTTTCAATTTCCTTCGTCATTATCGAGAACGTGAAAACGTTCCAATCTTTCCTCCATTCTACTTAATTCTCTTTTCCGAGTATGTATACAAACGACGATTCGATCTGAAAGCATACTGATTCTTCTCCCGTTTTTTTTCTTTTTTCTTATTATTTTTGATTCGGAAATCATTATTGAAACTCTCTCGTATTATCAAGTTGCATTATATATATATATATATATATATATATATATATATATATATATATATATGCACGATTTCTTTCTGATATTATTATTAATTCGAAAGTTACATATTTTATATATTTTATGTGTATGTGTGTGTGTGTGTGTGTGTATGTGTGTGTGTAATATGTTCCCTCGAGTATATCGAGTATTCGATTAATCGAGTTTCATGATACGGCAAAGGTATGTCGATACGTTTTTATATGCATACTACGTAGAACCAATGACGCACGTAAGAATATTTTGTAATCGAGCATAGAGACTAAGAGATATAATCTCTCTCCGTTCACTCGTTAACGAGCCGGCACAACGAACGTATAGAAATACGTTTCGCTTTTATAAACTGAACGAGATCTCTTATAAACACTCGATACAAGATATACCATAATATATAAAAGTTAATCCGAGTACAGGCCGGTACGAAAGTTCTCCGACGATTTCTTCTCTTTTTTTTTTTTCTTCTTTTCAAAAAGCCGACTACTCCTTCTCCTTCGGGAATTAAATTATAAACTAATTCCTTCTTTTTTTCTCTGCTTAACCCACTCTTTTAAATCGTAAAAAAAACTATGTACCAGCGACTTTTTATACGTCCCGTATAACGATCGAATATGAGAGAGAGAGAGAGAGAGAGAGAGAGAGAATATAATAAGTTTCCCATCGTTCGTGAAAGTCGAATCTAATATTTCGATCTCAATTAAAAAGAGGAAGAGAAATATGTAGATAGATAGATAGATAGATAGCGTGTCTCTGCGTGCATATACGTGTACGTACGTATGCGTGTGCGCGTGTATGTATGAGAGAGAGAGAGAGAGAGAGAAAGAGAGAGAGAGAGAGAGAGAGAGAGAGAGAGAGAGAGAGAGAGAGAGAAAGCAAATAGGGAGGATTAACGCACGTTACGGGTAAAAGTCAGCCGATAACTCTTGCGGGGAGATGAAGAGAGGTAGAGTGGGAGGGATGAGGGTGGGGGTGGGACGGGACGGGATGGTATGGTGCAGAAGGGTGGGTGGTGGCTACGATGCCACTGGCGGTGGCGGCTTTCGGTTCTCGCGAAACGACGGCCGACACACCGAGGCTCCGTTTATCGCGCATTCCGGCCGCGCGGAAATAATTAAATTTCCAAAACTAATTACGGCTCGTTGCAATTATAACTCCGGCGACATTCATCCGTGAACCGGCCAGCCGTTCTCACCCCCTTAGAAAGAGAGAGAGAGGGAGAGAGAGAGAGAGAGAAAGAGAGGCAAGAACGTTCGCGTGCAGGTATCTCTATGTGTATGTGTATGTGTGTGTGTGTGTGCATTATACATGGACAAGAGAGAGAGAGAGAGAGAGAAAGAGAGAGAGAGAGAGAGAGAGAACGAGGGGAAATAAAGGGACAGAAGGGAGCCTTCATCGACGAAAATCTAACGGCGGCTTGCCCTCCTAGATTTTGTCCTCCTCGTCCCTTCATCCCTTAGGGACCCGTATTGTGTTTGCTCTACCATGCTAGAGCTCGGCTTTCATCGTTTTCTCTTTGCAACGAGAAACGCGTGAAAGGGTCTCCTCTCTCTCTCTCTCTCTCTCTCTCTCTCTCTCTTTCTTTCTCTTTTGCTTTATTTCTTTATTACTTTCTCTCTTTGTTATTTTTTTTTGTTTTTCTTTTCTTCTTTTTTTTTTTTTTTTAGAGGAGTAGAAAGAAAAGAGACAAAGGTAGAAGGAGGATGGAAAGGGACGATTAAGATTTGATTTATGGAACCCGTCAATTTGGACGGACTTAGGGATTTTGATCTTTTAAGCGAGGGATTATTATGAATGGATATATATCTTTACCTTCCTTCTACTTCTTCTTTTTCTTCTTCTTTTTTTTCCCTCCTCCCCTTTTTTCAACGAATTTATTAAAGAATTGAAAATTTTGAATTATATTTATGATTGAATTAAAAATTTGTTTTTTTTTTTTTTTTTTACTTCCATCGGTGCAAAAGAATGAACGGTTATCTCCGTAATTCATAGTTCCCTTAAATTCATAAACAATTTCGAATGGAATGTAACGAATGAAACAAGGACGATAAAAGTTGTATTTTAACGTAAGTTTTTTTATAAATAAAAAAAAAAAAAGAAAAAGAATATTAAAATGATTGAAAATTCTATAGATAGGTATAAATAATTTCTAATCGAGGTATCTTGTAGATAAGAATAGATATATCGGAGAATATTCGGTAAATCTAGAATAGTCGCAGTAAATTTTGACGATAAAGACGATTCGTGCCGAACAAGAAGCGAGATATATATATATATAGAGATAGAGAGAGGGAGAGAGAGAGAGAGAGAGAGAGAGACTCCCGACGGCTTTCGTGGCTGACTTATGAACCGTTTCTAGTAAGCGGTTATCCGGAGAAAGGGATGATCGAGGGTAAAGGAAGAGCAAGAAGAGGAAGAGGAGGAGGAGGAGGAGGAGGAGGAGGAGGAGGAGGAGGAGGAGGAAGAGAAGAAGGAGGAAGACGAAGGGAAAGAGGGAGCGAGGATGGATCCACGCGGGGTTAATTTAAGTCACGGAGCGTAAACTCGAAGGAAGGAGTAACGCGTTTGGAGGATGGGGTGAGAGAGTTGTGGTATCACGAAGGGCGAGTGCGAAGGGCTGAAACGTCAGCTAGTTAAAGGATCGCGATTTGCATCGAGGGGAGAGATTGGTATTAGATCGTACCACCGATTTACTCTCTTCTTCTACGTGTATCTTCTTTTTTTCTTTCGTTTTAATTTTTATTTACGAAAAAAGATCAAAGAGGAAGTATTTCAGGTGTTTTATATAGCACGAGCGAAACGAATGTTTTGATTTCTAATTCCACTTTTTTCTAATTCGATCGGAATATGAAATAAAACGTACGTACGAATTTCAAATGATTTACTTACAAACTGTGTAGTTCATCTGTTATTTTTACTCAAATTAAGAAAGGAACAAAAGAAATTCTTTGAGAATTCGAAAAATATTTCGGAATTTCTGATAAAGGTTTAATCGAACGAAAAGCTCGGAAAAAGGGGGACGGCCCCGTTGGAAGCACTCATCGTTTCTAAACACTTCGATATTAGACGACCTCCTTCTTCTCTACCCGCATCCTGTAATTAGATAGAACCGCCGGATTTATTACTCCGTCTCGATTTGCATTGGGAGGGTTAGAATTGGATTCAGTGTGTATTATTCGCCTGGAGATTCCGCCCTTAGCAACCCTCTCTCTCTCTCTCTCTCTCTCTCTCTCTAATCTATCTCATTTTTACTCTCTTCCCTTAACTTTAAAGGGCTATCATTACTATGGAGGCGTTTCGCTGTCGTCCCTCTTAACGAATCGCGAAAGTTGACGACACACATTGGGGACGAACGATCGGTCAACTAGAAAATTAAACGAATGAGATATTTACACGCCGAAAAGTGTTACTTATAGAGATAGAGAGAGGGATGGATAGAGAGAGAGAGAGAGAGAGAGAGAGAGAGAGAAATAAATTAAAACGTTTGATCTCGAGTATCGAAAATATTGCCTTTTCAGTAGATCGTCGAAGTAATCGAAATTTAAGTTACATTTTTGTTCTTTTTTCTCTCTCCTTTTTTTCTTTTCTTTTTTCTTTTTCTTTCTTTTTTTGTTAAATTACATCTTGAACGGGATAAAGTTACGGGGGTACACGTTAACGTAACGGTAGGAAAAGCGTTTTGTCGGAATACCGTTTACATCCATAATTCCGTTCGAAACAAATTGCCAGACGCGGGTAACATACGTTGAAAACCATTTCGAAACGAAGAGAAATTATGCAACAGAGTCGAACACGATAACGATAGAGACGGACGCACACGCAGAGAGAGAGAGAGAGAGAGAGAGAGAGAGAGAGAGAGAGAGAGAGAAACGAATAAATAGATACAGGTAAACGAGAAGCGTAAAACGAAATATCGAGAGAAACGTGGAGGGACGGACGAACGAACGAACGAACGAACGGAGGATTTAGACTGAAAACAGTAGTACGTGATCCATGAAACCAGATACCGATTGCAATTTGTTACGATATTAATAATTATCGAATCGAGTCGGTCCCCGTTCGCCGACGCAACCGCGACTTTTCGTTCTGCACCTGCTACTACTGCAACTGCAGTCGTTGCTGGTGCTCTAATGCTATTGTCACTGATACTGCTGCCACTTGTGCTGGTGGTGTAGGTACTCCCGATGCTGGTGCTGGTGCTGGTGCTGGTGCTGGTGCTGGTGCTGGTGCACGAATTGTGTTTCCCTTTTGAAAATATTTCCCGGGCAACGAGCGCGTCGTCGATATAAATCGTTTTCTATTTCGCCATTCCGCGCTACGATTTAATTGAATTTTCATGAATGAACTATCTCGCAATCGATTCGACTTATAATTTTTCTACGCGACGTTATCTCCGAATCGAACGGAAAAAAAAGGAAATTCTCTTTTTTTTTTTGTTCTCCGCGAAAGGATTGAAAAGATAAACGAACCGAGAAAGATTTGATTTTATTTATCGTTCTTTCGACATTTGATTAGTACGAGAAAGAGAGAGGGAGAGAGAGAGAGAGAGAGGAGACTAGAAATTTATCTAGATCATTAAATCTATTTAGTTATATTTAACTAAGTCAGTAAATTTGTCAACCACAGTCAAAATGACGAGAAAGAGATAGAGAGAGAGAGAGAGAGAGAGAGAGAGAGAGAGAGAGAGAGAGAGAGGTCACACGAAATTTATTTAGATCACTAGATCTATTTAAATTATGCATGTATTTACAGAAGTCTCTAAATTTATCAATTCCCCAACTATGACTCCGGTTTCATCTATTTTTATTAAAAACGACTAATTGAAATTGTATCGCGTTTTTTTTTTTATCTATTTATTTGTTTATCAGTATTTTTTATTTCTTTCTTTATTTTTTTATTTTGTATTATACGCGTACGATGAATTTGATACATTTTTGTTTTACTCTTTCTTTATCTTTCCGCTTTTTATTTCCCCCTCGGGATACAATAGAAACAAATGATTTTCATTCCTTTTTATAGGAAACCTTTCATTGTGTAAATATATCGATGTTATAAAAAAAATTCCTTTCTTTCTTTCATTTTTTTTTACTTCACTTTTCTTTTCTCTCTTTTTTCCTGACACGACACGCACACGCTGCACATGCGTAAACGATTACATAAACGCGTCTCGAGATGCATTGGAACAATTATTGATAAATCTAATCGTTAAATGAAAAACGTAGAAGTAGGTAAACGACAAGGTCGATTGAATCGAATGAATTTTTGGATGTCGTAGCATGAATTTAACACGGTTTCGAAACGAGTGTCTTTTTAGATTCACAGGAGGAAAAGGGAAGGGGGGGGGGGGAGAGAGAGAAAGATAAATAAAGATAGGGAGATAAACCAAGAGAGAGAGAGAGAGAGAGAGAGAGAGAGAGAGAGAGAGAGAGAGAGAGAAGTAGATAGTAGCTAGACAGAGATAGAAAAAGAGTAGAACTTGCAGTAGTCGTTTCCAACGAAAAGCAACGATGAATCACATGGGTCTAGCGTATAAATATATCCTCTCTTTCTCTCTCTCTCTCTCTCTCTCTCTCTCTCTCTCTCTCTCTCTCTCTCTCTCTCGTGTTTCCTCACATTCGAGTAGAACACACGTGGTGCGTTAGTGTGTCTTTTGGAACGACGCGAGACGATTCGCGATATAATTCGTGGACGGCGCTTTTCGGACGTTCACCTCGGGGTGTAAAATGTGACATCACTTATGAGACGCTTTAATTTCGTTCTCTCTTTGTATGTATATTAGACGAACGATCGTGTTATCGTCGTAAATTATTTTTATCGGCCTATTATTCTTCTTTCCATTTTCTTTTCTGTTTCTTTTTTTCTTCTTTTTATTCTTTTGCTAATCCCTCTCCATCCCTTCCTCTCTCTCTCTCTCTCTCTCTCTCTCTCTCTCTCTCTCTCTCCCTACCTCCCTCTATCTCTACCCATCTACCCATCTATCCATCTATCTATCCATTTATCTATCTATCTAACTCTGTTCCATATCTTGTTTCCTTTCAATATTACGTAGGTACTCCGATCGTAAACGAACAAACACACTAGCAAACGAGAGCTCTCCCTTGCGTCTACTATTCCCAATTACTTGATTCACCAACTAATTGTTATCTTGCAATTAGTACGCGTAAGCTAACAGAACGGGTCACGATGGTTGCTGCTACGTTTCCACATGAAATAGAACTGTGATTATTTTGAGAGAGAGAGAGAGAGAGAGAGAGAGAGAGAGAAAATCTAGCCTATTTAAAAATCTACAAAAGTGATGAGTAAATTTGCTGGCATTTTTTAACGACGAGATATCACGAAATTGAGCACGAACGTATCAATACTCTTTCGATTCATTAAATATAAAAGAGAAAGAGAGAGAGAGAGAGAGAGAGAGGAGGAAGCAACAAAGAAAGACTTTTAAATTTACCATTACATATATTTTATATGTAACGAGTGGAGAGAAGGAGGCCAATAAGAAGTTCGACTTCATAGAAGAATTGGAATATGAAGTAGAAGAAGAAGAAGAAGTAGAAAAGTAGACAAGAAATGGAAGTAGAACAAATCGGCTCTACTATGGTCCACTCGAAGGATTCCACTTACGAAAGGATGCCCCATCATCCTGTGCCATTCTATGGCATCCTGGCAAACCGCGTTTAGAGTGTTAGAGAGGAAGCAACCACAGCAGTAAAGCACTGTGTGTCTCGAGTGTTACCGAAATTGCCGCTGAACGACGTCGGCCTGAGTTTCACGAGTCCTCCGAAATATTCTCCCTCCCTCCGCCCCCCCCCCCTCTCCCTTCTCTTTCCTGCTATACTCTCCTCGTCTCTCTACTACACTCCACTCCTGTTTCTCTGTCTCTGCGTTAACGAGTACTCTCTCTCATGTTAAACAAACCGTTACAGTAGATACGTATCTATCTTCTTTTTTAATAACGCAAGAATGTATATATGCGCGTGTGTGTGTGAATCTTTTTAGTAATACGTATCTACTACTATCTCTAATTAAACAAAATACCGTACACGTAAAATTATACTTAAATTTTGTAAAAAAAAAAAAATAATAATAATAATAATAATAATAATAAATACATATATTAAATGTGCTATTTGATGACTATTTGTGAAAGTTTCTTTTTTTTTAATGTTTTACGTTTTAAAAATGTGTTTGTGAATCTTCCTACTAATATTATATATGTACACACACACACACACACACAATATATATATATATATATATATATATATATATATATATATATATCTAATAAAGAAATAAAAATAAAAAAATATTTTTAAATTTACTAAAGGAAAGGAATATATATAATATATATAATTATATATATATATATATATATATATATATATATATATATATATATATATATATAAGTATATATTAATCATGCTCTTTGAAATTACTCTTCTTAAAGATTCTTCGAAGCGAAAGATCCTTTCGCTTTAAAGGACATTTCGATAGCTCCTCTCTATCTATCTATCTATCCAACTATCTATCTATCTTTCTCTCTCTCCCTCTTTATGGTAGAAAGTGTAATTATACCTCATAAATTTTCTCTCTCTCTCTCTCTCCCTCTCTCTCTCTCTCTCTCTCTCTCATCCACTTTCTCTCTTTCTCACTCTTCTCTTTTTTTTCTCTCTGTCCTCCTTTTTGTCATAATTAACGAACGCGAATGTCCGCGTTGGAAAAGATAAATAATCTCGAGTCTTACCTCACGGGGGGACGCTAATTAGCACTCGTTTTTAATCATTCACACGAACGAAACTTTCTGCTAACGTCTGCCTTTGGATACGTTAACATTCCAACCAACCGCACACGCATAGCTTGCCTTGCGTTTCCCCCACCCCACCCCCTCCCCCTCGCCATTAACAAGAAGAAATTCGCATTGGAAACTCATTGCTGTGGGTATTAGATACCATCAAAACAAAACAAAACAAAAAACAGAATAGTAGAAAGGAAAAAAGTATTGGCAAATCAACGAGCACCTGGTGTTGAAGCAATTGCATTACTATCAAACTAAAATGAAAAAGGGGAGAAACGAAGAAGAGGAAAAAATTATTAATGATTCGGACGTTCCCGACCTTCATATCTTAATTTTTCTACATCTTATCATATTCACTCGAATTATTATTATTATTATTATTATTATTATTATTATTATTATTATTATTATTATTATCGTCAGGAGGATTCGATAATTTATCGACCGAAGTCGTCGACCGAATGTGAATAAAATCGTTTTGATCTCGTTCGAAAAGTTTCAAACTTTAAGTAATAATGAGTCGTCCTTTGCCTCGTAAAAATCTCAACGTGATGGGACTATCTATGTATGTATGCTTACGTACGTATACAATGCGCGTGTATGTATCTGTGTGTGTGTGTGTGTGTGTGTGTGTGTGTGTGTGTGTGTGTGTGTGTGTGTGTGTGTGTGTGTGTGTGTGTGTCACGTAAAATCTGCACAGTTGCACAATGTCTTCTTCTTCGTTATAACGGAACGTACATACGCACGTATAAGCGTGACGAGACGAGACAAGACGAGACGAGACGAGACGCAAAACGAGCAGAAGAAGACGAAGACGAAGAAGGAGAAGATGAAGAAGAAGAAAAAGATCAGGGAATTGGAGTATAGCCAAGAAAGCATCGCTCTCGAAAAGTTCGATAATTTCATAAAGTTGAAAATTTAATGACAAATTAAATGTAGAAAAATCGTGATATGCCTCTATCGAACAAATTTTGATCGGTTTGTTAGAAAATTTATCGATGCTTTTTCCTTTCTACGCAATTTTATGGTATTGTTGTTATTATACCGTAGCGTGACGCAACGTGTACGTAATTATAATCGATCGAGATTTAGAAAATCGAAACGTCCAATGAATTTCGAAAATTCAATTGTAAAAATGTATTTTAAAAGTAAATGCATCTTTTTTTTTACGTGTGAGAATGACGAAAAGAAAATATTTGTTTGTGTGTGTGTGTGTGTATAGAAAGAGAAATTCATTTAAAAAACAATGGTGAACGTACACGTGAACGGGCAGAAAACAAATATATACTTAAAATAGTATATATATATATATATATATATATATATATATATATATATATATAAAACTATGTATGTAGAAATGGCTCGTTCGACGTGTAGGAAATTGAACGATTTTCGAAATTGAATCAAACCAAAGCGGGAATTACATAATCGCACGCGTACCCCGAGGGAATCCTCGGCCGGGACATTCCTGCGGGCGAATACACGAAAATCTCCGCAGGGAATACACCAACCACCCTCTACCACACCCCCAGACTCAACCTCACCCCCTACCCTCTACGTTCGTGCTTTCACCTTCTCTCTTGCTTAACCTCTACCCTTCTATCGTTCTCTCTCTCTCTCTCTCGTTCTCTCTACCATGCATTCTATCCATCTACGCGACTATCTCTGGACGTTCGTACGTTTCTCCATGGGGAAACACGTTGGTTGGTTACGGTTTGCATTCAGAGCATGTCCATCGACCGAACGCGACACGCATTTGCAACAAAATAAGCGAGAGCCTATGACGCCTTCTTCCGTGAGTATCCTACGTCGTATCTCCTCGTAATCACGTAGTGTGTGTGTGTGTGTGTGTGTGTGTGTGTGTTTGAGTGTGTGTATGGGGGACAGAAAAAAAAGAAAAAAGCATTTAAAAGGAAAAAGAAACAAAAAGAAAAAGATCACAGGTACCGGAGTTATGTACGAAAAAAAAAATGCGTTGAAAGTCAGTCGTGAAAGTTTTTCCTTCCCATCGAGAAATTCTAATATTACTACTATAATACGGTTCTAGTTTCAATTCCATAAGATGCGTGCGTAGAATACGAATAGTCGAGTGTCGATTTGTTTTAATAAAATATTCGATGCGACGGAGAGACATTTCGATATAATAGACAAGATCTTTAAGAATTCTTAAAGCACAACGCGAATGAGTTAGTCAAACAAAATTCTAATACGGTGTAAGTTTCAATGGAATAAACGAAATCGTTATAAAAAAATTCTGTTAAATTAAAGAAAAAAAGAAGGGGAAAAAACAGAGCGTTTGTCAGGTTGAAAATTTTCATTCGAGTTAAGTTTTTCAATTAAGGTATAATCCACCATCATAACACATAATTGGCAATTATTGTATCATACACATCGATATTGGTATCGATTATTTATACGGGTGTGCGCGTCAATATCATTACAGATTAATCGTCGGGGCGCGTGTAACCATCGAGACTTTAACGTTACTGCGTGATCAATTTATCAAACGAAAATAATACCGGTACTTGTCGTGAGAGGGGGAGAGTGAGAGAGGGAGGGAGAGAAAGAGGGACTCTCTCGATCGAATATAAAATAAAAAAAATTCTCAACGATATACATCCTACGAAGTGCACACACTCATACGCACACTACTTCACTCTGACGCATCACACTCTGTGATGTACTTTACCAAAATAAAGACGAGAACTCATTTGTGTTTAGCTCACGCGCTATTGTATTCAATATTTTAATTTATATATATATATATATATATATATATATATATATATATAAATATATAAATATATAATATATATTCCATATATATATATATGAAATTTATGATGATCACCGATAGAAGATTAATTGTCAAAAATAATTTACATGATAAATATATATATATATATATATATATATATATATATATATATTTATATATATGTATATATAAAAAGGGGAATAAATTACCGAAATCGTTATCAATATTCAAAGAGCAATAAAAAAAAAAAGAAATTAATCGAGAGCGAACAAATCCTTTCATTATTTCACGTAACAATAAAACATATGCGCCCGTATATATATATATATATATATATATATATATATATATATATATACACATATATATATAAATTATAAAAACAAAAAAAAAGAAATTAATTCGTTGTAACTCTTTAGACAAATATCGAACAGTGATAACGAAAATAATCGAGAGCGAGTAAACGATCGATTATCCGTCGCTCGAAGGGGTGTTAGCAGGAAATTACGTCGATGCAATCGAAACTAACACACACACACACACGACGATCTGGCATATGAGTTGCGCACGAATTTGCACGTGGCAAACGATGCAAGCGTCCGATGCGAATGCGCACCATACACCTTGGTATACGTTTACGACGCGTCTAGAAAGCATTCTATCTCTCTCTATCTCTCTCTCTCTCTCTCTCTCTCTCTCTCTCTCTCTCTCTCTCTCTCTCTCTCTCTCTCTCTCTCTCTGACTATTCAACCCTTCTCCTTCTCCACTTCCCTCATCTCCTACTTCTCCTCCTTCTCTCGTAGTTTCTGTTCCCTGGATGTATTCACCTTCGTGAAAGGTGGGTAGTACTAGCAAGCTGTGTATAGTATGAGTAAGAGAGTAAGGGAGTAAGAGTGAAAGAGCGATACTGTGTGTGTGTTTGAGAGAAAGAGAGAGAGAGAGAGAGATCCCGAATGGATGCTCGTTCCACGATGGCATGTGTCCCGCGTGATGGACGCGTAGTACGCGACCGAAACCACGGCTAATTGGGCACGATAATTAACAAGACCGACAGCCAAATTGCACTTCACCGTACGTACGAGTTTCAATGCTACTCCGTATGTTCTAATAAATTCCACGGAATTATTTATTTTCTCTTTCCTCTACTCTTTTATGTCTCTCTATCTCTCTCCTTCTCTCTCTCTCTCTCTCTCTCTCTCTCTCTCTCTCTCTTCCTTTCTTTTTCTCTCGTTCGTTTGTTTTTTCTTCTTTTTTTTTCATCGTTCTCATAAGAGCAATGATCAGACGAAGAAGAAGTTATGATCTTTACCCGTAGATCATCGATTTAATCGATTATAATGATCTACAAAATGTTACGAATAAAATCATCGATATAATTTATCAATATTATTCTCTAACGATTAAAACAATGAACAT
>OU964986.1:905954-928454 GCA_918808275.2 Dolichovespula sylvestris | reverse complement strand
TGGTCCTTAGAAACTCCTCGTTTCTCTTATTTTCTTTTTCGTTCTGGCCCTTGAGGGTTGCTCAGAAGGAAAGGACGAGCAGCAAGTAGCAGCAAGCGAGCAGGCAAACAGGCAGACAGACAGGCAACCCCGTTGGTACTCCAAACTCTCCCCTGTACCGTTGCACCGTGCTAAGGATTGGTGGTGGTACTCGAAGAGGAGGATGCAACGCGGAATAAAATTATTTCACTCAAAATTCGAATTTCATTGTCGCAGCACTCCACTCCAGGAGCAGTCCCTCCTCTTCCTCTTCCTCTTCCTCCTTCTTTGTCTTCCTCTTCTTCTTTTTCTATTTCTTACGAAGGGCGTCGGTTGACTAATTGAAGGGGTTTCCTCGCACCAAAAAAACAACCACGCGCACGTCTCTCACCCTCTATCCTTTATTTTCCTCTGTGATTCATTAGTTCCCGTCGATCCCTCCTAAAAAAACGTATGCGTATCCTCCTCTCTCTCTCTCTCTCTCATCTTCAGTATTTTCACACGCTCGCATATACGAAACGATACTCTTCAATGGTGGTGCCGATGGTGGTAGTAGTAGTGATAGGATTAATAGTAGTAGTAGTAGGATTAATAGTAGTGGTAGTAGGTAGTAGTATGTAGTTGGTTGTCAGGACACATCGAGCATGATTTATTACGTTCTACCCCCTTTCCGAAAATTGTTACGGGCCGTTTCCTGCAAAATCATCATCCCTCTCCTCTCCTCTCTTCTCTTCTCTTCTCTTCTCTTCTCTTCTCTTCTCTTCTCTTCTCTTTCACGGCTTACAATAAATATGGAGACGGCATACATATACATATATATACATATACATATACGAGGAAACAAAAGATTTCACGATATAAAATAACTTTCCGATATCATCCCTTGTCACCCCAGCTTTTGTCTTTGAGACTGGTATCGAGGATTCTTCTCTTTTACTCGACGAACACCGCGACGGGGATTTATCGAGCGTCGACGAGATGAAACTTAATCGCTTATATGAGAAAGGGAGAAAGAAATAGTACGTACGTGCGTGCGTGCGTGTGTGTGAAAGATAGAGAGAGAGAGAGAGAGAGAGAGAGAGAGAGAGAGAGAGAGATGGGAAAGTTTTAAGGGAGGATCCGCCTTAATTTCACAGGATGAAAACTTTTACGGGGAGAACGTTTCGGCTGTTACCGAAAAGAGGGCGGTGTGGAATCGCGAAGAGAGGGGACGAGGGGGAGGGGATGGGATGTAGGGTGAGTTTAGCTAGCTCCTCTTCTATCTTTTAGCTATACCACGTTTTTGGTATAGAAAGCAGACAAGAGCGCGTTGCAGGCACTACCACCACCATCACCACCACCACCATCACCACCACCACCACCATCGCCGTCCCGCCTCCGCCTCTGCCTCCACCGTGCGTCACGATGATAAATCGAGCTAGAAAACTGCGTCGTGCAATAGGGAAAAGGGGGAAGAAACTCGGAGAAACGTAAGAGCAGTGGTAGCAACCCCCAACGAGACGCGATCTTTTCCTATTAGCTCCGCACGAACCTTGAAAACGTTTGCCAGAAGGAGTAAACGGTAGGAAGGGGAGCGGAGGACAGGAAAAAAAGAAGAGAGCGAGAGAAAAAAAAAGAAGAATTTCATAGAGGCGTTTTTCTGCGTTTAGCGTAGTGAAAAATATCGTCAAATTGATCGTGAACCCCCGTAAGTAACGCAAATATTACATGCACGCATATATACGTATATATACGTGTGTATCCTCGCGGTGATCTAGATTTCTTTTTTGTTCCCCATATGAAATTAGAATGAGATAGAGATCTGACGATCACGTGTATGATCGATAGAGTGCAAATGAAAAGCAAACGTCCGTGTTATCAAACGGTGACGTACCATGTGAGAGGGAGGAAAGGAAAAGAAAAAAAAAAAAACAAAGAAAAAAGAAGGAAAAAGAAGAAAAAAATTCCTCAGTATCGGTCATATTGGGTCGATCGTGTCCGTAGGATGATGGCTCTATGATGTGGAGGAAAATGAACGCGCGTCAACGATGATGATCTCTCTCTCTCTCTCTCTCTCTCTCTCTCTCTCTATCTCTCTCTCTGTCCATACATTCTATTTCTGTGTAAACCCGCAGGTAAATGCGATCTGACAAAAAAAAGAAAGAAAGAAAAGAAAATAAAATAAAAATGGAATGGAATAATTTTTGGACGAAAAAGAAAAAGAAGGAAGGAAGGAAGGAAGGAAGGATAGGAGTGAGAGGTAGGTAGGTAGGTAGGTAGGGAGGGAGGGAAGAGAATAAAAAAAATAATTAAAAAGAGAGAGAGAGAGAGAGAGAGAGAGGGAGGGAGGGAGGGAGGGAGGGAGGGAGGGTGGGAGAGAGATAAAAGGGGAAAAAAAAGAAGTTCTCGACGTTTGATCGAACGAGACCCTTCAATTTTAGCGACGTCGTCCAACCGCGATCATCGAACTCTCGTGGACGAATTCGTGAAAAACAAAAGGACGAAAAGTAGAAAAGGAGATAAAAGGGGGTAACGCGAAATACGCGCAAACAGTGTGCCGAGAGCAAGGGTAGGAGGAAGGGAGAGAGGGAGGAGGGAGGGTGGGGGGAGATAAAATGGATGTTCTCAATTGTCTGGTCCACGTCTGGACGGCGACGGCGCCAGAACGCTCCTTCGGTTTCGTTGCTTTAGCATCGCTTGGAAACTTGCTTCCCTTTCCTCTCTCTATCTCAATCTCTCATTCTCTCTCTCCCTCCCTCTCTCTCGTTCTCTTCGACGGTCTCTCTCTCTCTCTCTCTCTCTCTCTCGTTGCCCGTGGGAATCGGAATGCCGGGATTCGTCCTGGAAAATGGACGCATTCCAAACGGCCAAAAGCGACGATGCCATTCGTACGGCACTGCGGTCTACCCCCCCCCCCTCTCTCTCTCTTTCTCTTTCTATCTACGTCCTTTTCTTATCCACTTAAAACGTATGCATTTATAGTTGCAAGCTTGGGAAACTAAAAGAACGAGAGAGAGAGAGAGAGAGAGACAGACAGAGAGAGAAGGAAAACGTTCCACTTTTCCACTTGGATTCGCGACACTTTGTCATCCTCCCTCAAAACTTATATATATATATATATATATATATATATATATATATATATTTATATATATGTAAATGTATATGAAAAAGACTAGAAAGGAGCACCAACAAACTGGTGGTCTCCGGGACGAGTTTATGGTATTACAAACGACTCCCATCTTTGATAAGAACGAGACAAAAGGGAAAACGAAACGGCACTTCCCTTCGTATCGTCGAATCCATTCTTGTAACTACGTTACATCCGCTATAAAATATATCAGAAGATGTACGTAGGAAGGGTGGGTGGGTGGGGACAGTATCACCGTATGGGTATTACCGTATGGGATCGAAGATTGCAGTTAGTTGCTCGACGTCGGTCCATCGCTCTCAAGGACTTTTCCTTCCTTCTGGTAAGAGGCTTTCTTTTCATTTCCTAACGAGGTTAAGAAAGCAATAGAGCGAAGAAAGAAAGAGAGAGAGAGAGAGAGAGAGAGAGAGAGAGAGAGAGAGAAATAATTCTTTCCCTTAGGGTCAACTCATGGGTATGGGTAGCGATGAGAAAGACAAGGATATACCGTTTTCTTTGCTCTTCTTCTAATACCATCTCTCCTTTTCTCTCTCTCTCTCTCTCTCTTTTTCTACCCGCATTACATGGGATTTTTCCAAGGCGATGAGAAAAGAGTAAAGAAAGGAAGACGAACAAAGAAGATGAAGAATTAGAGAAGAAAACTGATTGCCCAGTACTTTTTTTTCTACACAAAATCACGAGAGCCTGTACACGTTTCTTTATTTTTATTTTTTTTTTACCAACCGTGGAGGTAAGCTTTCTTATTCTTATTCTTATTTTTATTCTTATTCTTCTTCTCTAAACTTTCAAGCAATATTTTTGCGGATCGTTAACCATTGTCGTTGAATACGTTGGATAAGCGTATTCGTGTATTTTTTCTCATCGAAATAAAACGTAAACTTTCGAAGCAAAGCTTACCAAATTTTTCTTCTTCTTCTTCTTCTTCTTTTTCTTCTTCTTATTCGTGTTCTATTTCTCTCTTTGAAATATATGCACAACCGGATACGATATTTTGAAAATCTCTTGATGTTACTCGGCACCAAAAAGCGAACGTTATCGAAAAACCAAGGGAGCACCAGATTCTAAATGCAAGACACGCGTTGGTTTAAATCTACAAAAGTTAGCAATGTTTTATTCAACCCTACCAATGTCAGTGAATATATATATATATATATATATATATATATATATATATATATATATTCGCAAGTTTTAATAGAATTACGTTACGTTACTCTTCAACGAGTAAAAACGCTGAGTTTTTGCGAAAAGGTATATACATAGCTATGTGGATACACGTGCGCACGCATATATATATATGTATACACAAACCTTTGTACATATACCTACATATAACTACGTAAAAGAGTGTACTAATACTACGCTACAATGTTTTTACTCGGCGTTTGTAAAACGAACAAAGCTCGAGAATCGGCTTCCTGTGTGTCCATTGATTATCCGCGAGTGGGCTATTATTCTAAAATCCCTTGCAATTTTTTCTTCTTTTTTTTTTTTTTACAAGAGTGCACCTGCTCGCTACCACCACTACCACGACCTACCACCACCATCGGCATTACACCATCACCACCGTAACCACCGAACGAGGTACGAGAAAGAGAGAAAAATTATTCCTACGAAAGAAAAAGTCTCCTGGTTTTCCTCCCCCCCTTTAATTTTTTTCCTTTCATCCTGAAAACAGCAACGATTTATATTACTCCCCTGTACCGATCGTTTTCTAATTTACGAACTCTCTCTCTCTATGCTTTATTTTATCGCTATGTCTCGACGGATAAAAACGACGAAAGCTTCACGAAAAATAGAAAGAGAAAGAGAGAAAGAAAGAGAGAGAGAGAGAGAGAGAGAGAGAGAGAGAGAGAGAGAATTTTTAATGAACAAGGGGAAGGGAGACTAGCATCGATCATGTTTACGAGAGAGCTGAATCGTTGTCAGCCTGTCGACAAGGATCATTTCGGTCGACTCGAATAGAAACGTTGAAGAAGAAGGTAGAGGAGGAATGGGAAGAGGTAGTAAGGGGGGGGGAAGAAGAAGGGGGGGGGGAAGAAGAAGGGAGGAGGGGAAGAAGATGATGAAGGAAGAAGAGGTCGGGTATGAGAGTGGCAAAAGGAAGAAGGGTGGCCCTGGCGCCATGGGACCTTCACTTGTCTCCTCCCTCTCTCTCTCTCTCTCTCTCTCTCTCTCTCTCTCTCTCTCTCTCTCTCTCTCTCTGTTTCTCTACGAAACATGTTCCTCCAGTCACGTAACGTTAAATTGATCAATTATTTCTCCAATTGTCGTTCAGAGCCGGCAACGTTTGCAGTACGTATCGGTGTTCTCGTTCGATTACCTGTGCCAGACAATGTCGGCTATTTTCCACGCTCCGAATTTGTTCATCCAAATGGAAAAATCACGTCGAGAAATATGTGCGCGCGCGCGCGCGCGCGCGCGTATGTGTGTCTATCCTATGAATTAGAAAGAAAATTAAACGAAAAGAAAGAAAACTAGAAAATTGTCTTCTCGAATACGAGACGTCCGATCAAACTTTTGTACCATCTACGATCCAATTTTGTCTTTTGTCCAATTCGATATGATCGTACGTAACGTCAATCTTATAATATATAACTTGTATCAGTATAATTATATTATACTCGATATCTACAATTAATTCGTACGTTAACTTTTGACGAAGAAAAAAATAAATAAATAAAATAAAATGTATACAATAAATATATATATACGAGCGCGTATACGCGACTTCGAAGTTATTATTACATGAAGTTATTGAATATTACAATCCAATATATATATATATATATATATATATATATATATATATATATATATATATATATATATAACTTTCGTCGTCAATATCGGATGCATTATTTCTTTTCTTCTGACAGACATGATCCTAAATTAAGGAAAAAAAAAAGAAAGATAAAAAAAAAAGGAAAAGAAAAGAAATGTCCCCTCGTTACTCCTGATTCGCTCGTACGATAAAACGAGAATCAAGAATTTTTACAAGAGGACAAAGAACAAGAATCGCAGAGAATCACGTTCCTATTGACTATGCAAAACATATTCCATATGTTTTCGATATTCGAAGGCTTCCCTTTTTCATCTTTGTAATCCCTTCGCCCTCCCTGTACCTCCCTCTCTCTCCCTTTCCCCCGCCACCGTTGGCGATAAGAAAAAGATTCTCGGCTAAGACACGGAGCCCCTTTTTTCTTTAACTTTAAAACGAAGACACGTTTCTTATCATTTAACTCTTTCACTCTCACTCTCTCTCTCTCTCTCTCTCTCTCTCTCTCTCCCTCTCTCTCTCTCTCTCCTCTCTCTCTCTCTCTCTCTCTCTCTCTCTCTCTCACACTGTTTGAATAATATCAACGAGTAGCGAATTCTCGTCCCTGTACGCGTCCCTTTCTCTCGCTTCTGTGCAGTAGAGTGCACCGTGCTGGCACCGTGCACCATAGCCTCTCTCACATCTTAGAGTTACAACTTATACTTCTTCTAGTGGTAGAATCGTAAAGCAAAGAACAAGTATGTCTCTGCAAGTTAGCATAAGTGTACGCGTATGGTACAACCAGAGAGAAAGCGTACGCTTGTTGAATTTTTACGATAGATCACGCGTTCTCCTCCCCACCCCCCCCCTCTCTCTCTCTTCTCCTATTTAAATAACAAGACTCGAACATAAGAAAATATCTGACTCTCTTCTTTCTCTCTCTCTCTCTTTTCTTTATTTCTGTTTTTTTTTCTTTCTTTATTTCTTTCTTTCTTTCTTACTGTAAGATGTACATTGTGCTAAGTACCACTTTGAATGGCTACGATTATTATAGCCTGCGACTAATAACGCGAATTGCCATGCAGATGGGATGTTAATTTCATAGTCGAACAGATCTACGATGGATTTATCTTCTTCAATTATCGTTATTAATGATCGATGACTTCGAAAACGAATAATAGATTGAGGTAATAATCGAGAGATAGAGATAAAGAGAGAAAAAGAGAGAGAGAAAGTGTAAAGTTTTCAAAACAACAAATGAAAAGAAGATTACATAGTATCGCTCTCTGTAATACCATATTGCTTTCGACAAACCGACGACACGTCTTTATTTCTATAAGTTATCTCTCTTCTATTATCAATGCAAAATTAATTGTCAATTCGTGTATCATAGAATATTACTTGTTGTTTGTTACAAAAGAGTTATATGTACTTGGTAAAAGATAATTATATTGGTATAGAATTAATATATTAGTTGAAAGTAATATTATAATTTAATATCAAATAATTATCTTCTTTGTTTGTAAGCACGATTAAAAATTAGATGATGGAAGGGCTAACGAGAAAAAAAAAGGAAAATTGATTAATATAATGAACGTAGCTCGATCAGCTGATTTTGACAGACGCCAATGAACGAAATAATCATAGAAATAGAGAGAGAGAGAGAGAGAGAGAGAGAGAGAGAGAGAGAGAGAGAGAGAGAGAGAGAGAGAGAGAGAGAGAGAGAGAGAGAGAGAGAATGATACATTTGAAATACCAAACAAGAGGTAATACGAATAATTAAGAGCAGAAAATCGATTAATACATGAACGTTGTTGTTGTTCGATATCGATCACATTTCAACGGGAATAAAAATATTGCATTGAGATAAAGAATGGGAAGAAAAAGAAACACTCTCTCTCTCTCTCTCAAACATATTTTTTTGTTTCTCCAAAAATATTACCTACTGGCCACGGGTATATCAGATTAATTTCACTGGCTGGTTAGCTGGTACATGGGAGACCAATGGTGTATCTTGATTTACGTCGAGCACGATACCAATGGTATTCGACGATCGACTTTCAAACGAATTCATTTGAGAAAAAAGTGGCCAGACGAGATAACTGTTACCAGCATCGAATGCATCACGCTTGCACATGCACGTATGCTCTTTCCCTTTCTCTCTCTACCTCTCTCCCTCTCCCTTTTTCACTCTGTCTCTCTTCTTTTATTTTTTGTTTTATTTATTTCATTTTGTTGTTTTTTTTTTTCGTTTCCTTTTTTTTTATCGGAACGTTTTCGTATTCAAAAATATTACCCTTTCGCGATCTACAAACGTTAAAACCAAACTATACGTCAGTTCTGATCGGACGATGAAGTCATTTACATTGCGTCTAATTAGCATACGTGCTTTATCGAATTCTGTAGTAAAGAATCGTAATAAGTCGATTCCATTCAATATTCTTTATATGTATATGTTTGAGTTTGTGTGAGTGTGTGTGTGTGTGTGTGTGTGTGTGTGTGTGTGTGTGTGTGTGTGTGTGTTTGTGTGTGTGCACGAAACGCAGAGATATTATTAGTTATAAAGGGCTTCGTTGTTAATGACTGGAGCCAGTTAAGAGAACTTTGGCGTTCCTTCTTATCGAAATTCTTTATTATCGAAATTTCCGACGACTACGATCGATTCGTTGTAAAACAAAGTTATCCATTCTGTCGAGAATTAAGAAACATACCTAATGGACGATAATTATTGATTTAAAAGGAAAGAGAGAGAGAGAGAGAGAGAGAAAATAATATTATATATTTGGGTCTAATTAAATCGAATCGAATAATGCACATTTAAAGTCATAACAATAGAACATGTTTATCAATAACGGTGAATGTGAATAACGGTTATCGTCGTTTGCAAACGAGATAATCAGAGTTACGTTTTTTCTCTGTATATATGTGTATATAAATGTCAATCCGTTAGAAGTTACATTAAAGAACTTGGCACCGTGCACGAGATATGAACTTTGAACTTCAGAATGTTATGTAAAAGTCTACGAGTACGACTATTACGACGATTACGATCATGAATTTTTCAATACAATTGGATCGATACGTTTCTTTTGTTTTTCTTTTCTTTCCTTTCGAATTTTTTATTTTTTCAACTCGCGATTCGTGACTCAAGGACAATCACGACATAATCCGTGTTTTCTTCAATCTCGGTTAGATCTACGTATCTTTTCTTTTTCTAATTTATTTCTCAAAACAAAACAAAAAAATCTTTGATAAAATTGACTCTATGAGAAGTCGAATATAAACCTCGTCGGATTTGGAATTTTATTTCCTATCGGCGTGGTATAATTTATCTAATTTAAATGTGCTAATTCGGTGGATATGCGAAGAGTCCTTGAAAAATCAATGATCCAGGGTATCTGTCGCAAGATCGTCGAGGATATCGCACAACAATACCTTCTTTTTACAGAGAACGTAGAAGAAGAAAAAGAAGAAGAAGTAGAAGAAAGAAGAGCTCACAAAGCATCCTCTTGTTCGCATTCTTCTTTCATGAAAGAAGAGGACGAGTTCGGAAAAACGTTTCGAATAGCGTACATTGCTGGTAAGCGTACATTTTGCGCGCGTTATTCAGCGCTTTTGCGTCACTCGAAGGTCGATCGGAAGGAAAGATGAGAGAGAGGAGAGAAAAAAAAGGATAAAAAAAAAAGGACGAAAATAAGGGAAGAAGAGGAAAGTATAGAAAGAATAAGAGAGAGGGAGGGGGGGAAGGGAAAAAGGCAGCTAATGCCTTTGAAACTCGAAAAGAATTCGAGTTTGATTCTTTGAAGATTCGATAAGTAGACTGAAAATTGACTAACAATCAATGGAATCCGATTACCGTTATCACGATCGGGGATACGTTGCCCTCCTTCTTCTTCCTCTTTTCTTTTTTATTCTTTCCCTTTTTATTTTGTCGTGATACGTGACTCCGTGCTGCATGCGTGTTTTACTTAAAAGAAAATTACACGCTGATACATCTAGATACGCTATGTTTCCTCGTAATAGGATATATAATACCAGGCATCGCGTGCTACTTGTCGTTGAAAAGTGCATTTTTCCAAAGAAGCAAAAAAAAGGGACAGAAAAAAGTAATAGAAGAAGTAGTAGAAGGGAAGAAAGGAAGAAAAAAAAAATTTACGAAGAAAATCGCATTTCAATGATCGCTGCGAGGAAATACCTTTTTTAATAGGAAAAGAAATCAATTTCATACTAATGTTGATGAATTTTTCTATATATATATATTACGTAATCATATTTTTACAAATATTTCTTTTCTATATCCTATCAATTCATTAACAGCTTTGATACCTTCGAAAAAAAAATAAATAAATAAATAAATAAATAAATAAACGAAGAAATTGTTTTACCCAACGAAACGAAATGAAAAATTTAATGAATTTTTTACACCGAATTTTTCTACCAAAAAAAAAAAAAAACAATAAAAAGGGAAGGATAAAAAAAGAAGAAAATAGATATAAAGAATTCCACAAATTTGTTCGTTATACATTTTTTCATTTTTCTTTTTGTTTTGTTTTTTTTTTTCCAATAAATATTTCCTTCCGATTCCTATCGATTTATTTCCACGCGTGCATTCTCGGTGACTGTAAAACTTTTCTTTCAATTTTTTTTTTCTTTTTTTTTTTTTTTTCATTGCAAACTTTCATTACGAATATTTCAAATAATTATTTTCATTACGAACTACTCTCGTCGATTTATTTAAAACGTTTCATTTGAAGGAGTTCATAAAAAGGAGAGACCGACTTCGAGAAGAGAAGATAAGACGATCGAGTAAAGTTGAAAGAGGGAGAAGTAGTCAAGAAGGAGAAAGAGGAGGAGAAGGAGAAGGAGAAGGAGGAGGAGGAGAAGGATAAGGAGAGGGAAAGGAAGATTGTGGGTCACTCGAAGGCGCGTTCCACTTTCTCCTTTCTTCGGTTTTTCGTGGAGGTCCACGACCTCTCTCTCGACTGTGGCAGAAGGGGGAGGAGGGAGGGAAGGGGAGAGAGGGCCCCAGTCATCTTCAACGTGGCCCTGCTTTATTACCTCACAGGAAGTTATAAACCCGCTTTCATCGCATGCGTCCATTCAATCGAACGATCCTCGACAAATTACTGAAATTAACATCGGCTCGTGACCAACTTTCGATCGTTATTCTAAAAGATGATCTTCTAACTTCAATCATCCTCGATCGACAAAAATGAAACTAAATTCGACGCGGAAAGAAAGAATATGTCATCGTAACGATCGAAGATCTTGACAAAAATGATCGGATCGTCGTTTTTCCGATTAGTAAGATTCAGTAACTCATTATTAGTAACTCATTCGAGTACGATTCGATATATAATAATGATTAAATTCAATACAATTAATCTTTCTATTGTTTTAATCCTGATTTATTAAGTCTCTAAACCAACAGGTGTAGACCATTTCTCAACTATTATATCGAATATTTTATTAGATCAGTTGTATACTAGTAAAGATTTATTTATATTCTAAGTAAAATTAGATATCCATAAATCAAGAATAAATATCTCTCTCTCTCTCTCTCTCTCTCTCTCTCTCTCTCTCTCTCTCTCTCTCTTTTATGCCTAAATTCCAACAAACCGTTAATTTAACTTTATCCTAAAAAATTGTTTCGTTAATCTCTCGTGGTCGATAAGAGAAAAAAAAAGACAGAAAGAGAAAGAGCGAGAGAGAGAGAGAGAGAGGAGGGAGGAGAAAGAGTGAGAGAATATGCAAGAGATAAAGAGAGATAGAGATACATAGCCATGGATTTAACGCACAGTAAGGGGGGAGGGGGGAGGCTGATTCGCGTTAAATAAATCGTAGAAACGCGAATGAGAGCCTCTGCGGACCATTACGAAGCCAGAATTTCGCGAGGTATACACGCGCTAATCGATTTTCGCGATCGGAAAGCGGGACCGAAAGAGAGAGAGAGAGAGAGAGAGAGAGAGAGAGAGAGAGAGAGAGAGAGAGAGAGGGGCGAAGCTTTACGAGGGATTACTACGATTATCCGAATAATTACCCCCAGAGAGTTTTGGGGATCGCCGAGGAGATAGACAACGAGGAGGGAGTGGGTAGTGAGGAGTGAGGAGTGAGGAGTGAGGAGTGAGTAGTGAGTAGTAGGGGGTTCGAGGGGGTTAGAGCGTAGAGTAGTGGGGTGGCATAGGTACGAGTACGAGGGCGGCAAATAAAGCTGGTTCTCACTCGGTGGCCGCTCGTCGTATATAGGCGCCGGGATTCCCAATTCCATCTGTGTATTTAGTTCCGCCGTTTGTCATTGACCGTATATAATCGAGATCAGCTTCAAAAAGAAAGAAAAGTCCAATACGAATGCTAAACATATTGTAGGATCTCCTTCGAAAAGGGATTATCGCGTTTCTTTCACGCTACGCAAGTTAAATATCATTCGTCTGGAATAGAAAAATGAACGAACGAACGAACGAACGAACGTAATTAATAAGATTGTAAATTAATCAATTTGCAAAAAGATTTCCATTGATTACGTTGTATTGCATGTGTATGCTGTACGCAACAGCAGTGCATATTGTAAGATCCTTACAAATTTTTGTCTTTTTTTTTTTTTTTTTTTAATCTTTGATCGACGTTATCTAAAAGCCAAGTGAGATGGTAAAAAAAAATGGGGTCCCTCTATCTCTGATATCGAAACTACAGTTTGTAGTTTTAAAACACGTTGTAAGATCCTTCAAAATTCTTATGTTACGCTTCTCTTTTGGTTTCCTTTCCCCCCTCCCTATTTCACCCTTTTCCAATACATACATACATACATACATACATACATACATGCATACATACATACATACATACATACATACATACATACATACATACATACATATATACACATATATATATATATATATATATATATATATATATATACTTGTTAAAAAATATTTAGATAAAAGTGAAGATTGTAAAAAAAAAGGATCATCCATTCGACAAGTATACGTACATGTATACATTAGTTTTCGATAAGATAAGTGGTGAATACTATACTTTCTCTTAAACGATCTTATCATCCTGGTGCAAAGGTATAGATCTTAAAATAAATGCGTCATGAAAAAATATGAGGAGGGAAAGAAAGAGAGAAAAAAATAGAGAGAGAAAAAAATAAAGAGAGAGAGAGAGAGAGAGAGAGATAGTGGGAGGTGGAGAAAGTCAGGACAAAGTGCAGGTGTTGAAGTAGGAAATATTTCAAACTAAAACGATAAGAATCTCTTCTTCCCAATGCAATTTCCTTATCACTTAAAGATAAGTTGTTCCTCTCTTATTCGCGAGTAACACATACAAACGCATCCTGTTAGGTTGAGAAGGCTTTCCTCCGAACACTTCCACGAACCCTTTGATGCTTATCGCTTTCCAAGATTGTTCAGAGGGGTGACACGGTCTAAGGAACACGGCGCACGCCATAACGCCATGGGGGGGAAGGAGTGAAGAGTCCTAGAGTAGCGATAGAAGGAGGAGAGAGAGAGAGAAAGACAAAAAAAGACGTAGCAAAAAAAAAGTGGGGGGAAAGGAAAGGAGAAGAAAAAGAGGCAATAAAAGACGATGACTCACCAAGAGCCTTGCAACTTCCACCGCGGAGGGAATCTCCTGCTAGCTGAATGATAGCCATGAGAAGATCGCCGAGCATCAAGCAAGCGACATGATGAGTCTGGCATCGCCAGTGCAAAACGTGATGAGACGCTGGTAACAGCCAACCAGCGGCCAAGGTGGCTGCCAAGAACACAGCGCTGATGATAAACCCCACGGGATAGAGCGTGAATCTGATGTCTGTTGCTTGCACGTGTGGTCTGGAAAAAGATAAAAGAAAACAAAGCCACATAGAGATATCTATCAATTATCCTCCCTCGTACAGTTTATCGATCCTTAACATCGAATACATTTTTAGAACGTATATTATTATTTCATTAACATTAAATCGTGCAATCATTCATTTTTCGACGTTTCTTTTCGTCGTCAACCCAACGTATTAAAAGAAAAAAAAAAAAAAGAAGAGGAAGAGAGCAAAAGAAATGAATTTATGATAAAGTCCTGAAAAAAACGTGGGTGTGTGTGTGTGGGGGATAGAAAAATGAACCTGACACGTCTGTTGCCTGCACGTGTCGCCTTCAAACAAATTACACGAATATATATATATATACATATCTTTCGATTATCCTTTCGCAATTAACAACCCTCATAATATCGGACGACAAATAAATTATCGTTGATATTTCATTTACAGAAATTTTCAACGTTTCTCGTCCTTCTATTTATATATATATATATATTTATTTATTTATTTATTTTTTCTCTTTTTCATTCGGATCAATTTCCAACGTGCGTTAATAAATTGAGCTAAATCATCCGAATATAATAGATCCGTTAGATCCGTGAACGTATCGCGCATATCCATTTGCTTAGACAAAATTCATTCTTGAATCGATCTAACACCGAAGACAGATTATTCCAACTTCTTTCCTCTCTTCGTTCAGCTTTCTAACGGGCGCTCGTAGTTTAATTAAACTCGAGGTAACTTTATCTCTCGGTATCAGCGACCGATCGATTGGCCGCGTGCCAGTATGGCATGCCAGCGAGTTATTCCATCGATCTTTTATGCCGAGGGATCGCTTTCTCTCTCTCTCTCTCCCACAGAGAGAAAAAAAGAGAGAGAGAGAGAGAGAGAGATGCACTCGCTCTTTATCCATCTATCTCTTTTACACGCTCGCGCGTTCTCGTTCCATCGAGACGTACGAATAATGCACCGTAATACTTCATCGCGTTTCGTCCACCGCATGCCTGATTAAATTTCGCCCTTCGCCCTTTCCTCCTCCCTCCGTCCCTCCCCCTCCCTGCTTCCCTCTGCTTCCTCCACTACTCCTCCGCTTCATCATCTTTCGAGTGAGAGTGAGAGAGAGAGAGAGAGAGAGAGAGAGAGAAAAGAAAGAAAAAAAAAAACAATCATCTCGACGCATCTTTTTGACCTCGAATTATCCGTAAAAGTATTTACCAATGATATTTCAAACTCTTTATCGCGACAAATGCCTCGTGTAAACTCTTCAAAAGATTATCGTCTCTGAATTGTTTATATATATATATATATATATATATATATATATATATATACACACACTCACACACACATATATGTATGTTATTTTAGGATATCCTGTAGTAATAATCCCCGAGAAATGTAATAATCCTTGGCAACTTCTTCCTGGAGAACCGTTATTTATCCGAATGAATCATCCGGAAATGTACTCTAGTCATAAGACGAATTCTAACAGTTTTGTTTTGTTTTCTTTTCTTTCGTCAAATGTCTCGTAACGCGAATCCTTTCACATTCCCATCTGTCATAAATACTTTATTATATATACGATCATTATGGAATTTCTTATAATATTCGTATTAACTATTGTACGATAATAATATCCCCGATATAATTTATATAAAAATAAATACTTTACTTAAATTATAATACTTATTATTGAAAGTAAAAAATGTTAAATAATCTACGAGTAGACCATTGATCATTATTTTCTCAAGAAGATAATAAGTATTTGAGTTACACAAAGAGAGTATATGTATATATATACACGCACAAAGTGAAAGTCACGAAAGAGGCTGAGAAAAGAGAGAGAGAGAGAGAGAGAGAGAGAGAGAGAGAGAGAGAGAGAGAGAGAGAGAGAGAGAGAGAGAAGAGAAAGCGTTTTGGAAAGATTCCGATAATTTCGTCACAAACGCCCGTTCAAAGAACGAGCACAGAGAGAGAAAAGAGCAGCCTTTCGATTTCCATTTATTTTCACGAAAGGGTGAAATAGGTATTTGAAACGTTAGGAAGATAGACTAGCGTGGAAAGTACGAACCAAGTTTCCACCACGGAGATAATATTTATGCGGATTGAAGGTTCGCGTTACTTCAAATGATGCTGTGCTGCAAGCACAGCACAGCACAGCATAGCACAGCATAGCACAGTACAGTAGAGCGCGCAGCATCTGCGTTCCGCGATCGCAAATAAGGGTATAACGTATGCACGCTTTTTCAAAGAGACTCCTCTCGTTCAAAGGGGAAACGGAAATCGATCGATAATCGAAGCCTCTTCGCGTACATATCAACGAGGTATTGCCACTCTCTATCTATCTATCTATCTATCTGTCTTTATCTTTCTCTCTCTCTCTCTCTCTTTCTTCTAACTCTTCGATGATAGTAGACACAACGAATACGCTCTCTCAAATCTATAATTTTCTCAAGTTACTCTCATTTATCACCTTCCTATACATAAATGTGTCTACCTATGTACGTACAATTAATTGAATCCTACGAACGAGTTTACAAAACTCGCCGACTTTGATCAATTTTTTACGTAATTCCCTCGACTCTCTTTCCTTTTCTCTCTCTCTTTTTCTAAATAAGTTGAAATGTGTGTGTGTGTGTGTGTATGTGTATATATATATATATATATATATATATATATATATTCTTATTGAAGACGACGAGGAGAAACCACTCACGTCGACTGCGATTTTAGCACTTTACATGTAAGATTATCTCTACATCCTTTCTAGTTAGTTACGTCATTTCTCTATTCTCTCGGAGAAAAAGTCGAACGCTCGCACGTTCCAAACAATAATACGATATTTGCAAGGAATATTCTGATCATCGATAACACATCCATAGAGAGAGAAAAAAAAGAGAGAGAGAGATATCATCTAAAACTTTGATATTACTGTCGTCATACTTGAAGAACGATTCGATCGATTCTCGATCTACGTAATCATCGTCCTCGATCCATACGATCTAAAAATTCTTTCGAAAAAAAAAAAAATAGGTATCGAAAGTATAAATCCTACGAGATCGATAAAATTTAATAAATAAATAATCGAACGATACTTCGCAATTATGCGGACAGTATTTTAAATGAACGATACTTGGTATATTTTTGTATGACGCGTTGTCTGAATAAACAACGAGTAAAAAAAACATTTCTCGCAAAGTTCTGTAAAACAGTTACGGGTTTAACATGTTACGTTTCACTCTTCGTTTCGTTCGTTCGTACGTACGGTGTCGAAAATGTTTCACGCGCCATCGGCGACGATCGGATATATAATTTTCGATATTAATATCCGTGAAAAGAAAAAAAAAAAAAAGATATAGCTTAGCTAGCCAGGAGAGATGAACGTAGTGTTGACTTTTCTTGGAAGAATATTGCGTTCGATCTGTGCTAAGAAAATTTCTTGAAATATTTAACGTGCAAATGTTTAGTCGAGTCTCTCTCTCTCTCTCTCTCTCTCTCTCTCTTTCTCTTTACGAAGAAACGTCGAACCTTTCGCGGAAGTCGACGAGAAAGGGGGAGAGAAGAGAGAGAGAGAGAGAGAGAGAGAGAGAGAGAGAGAGAGAAAGATAAGAGAGAAGGAAGAAGATAAAAAGTAAAACGAAAGGATGTAGAGTTAAGACTAAGAGGATAAAAATAAAAATATAATAAAAAAAAAAAAAAAATAAAATAAAATAAAATAAAGATAAAAACGCGGAGGCTGAGAGCACTCTCACCTTTGCGGTGCGTGTTCGGAGCAAGCAAAGACCTTGACCGCCTGGTTGAGTTCCTTGATCCTCTCGACGCAAAACTGGCCGCTCGGTAAAATAACACCGTCTACTTTCATGCTACCGTCCGACTGCAATACGGCATCCTTTACGTCGGCCAGGATCGTGTATTTGTCCCCACGAGGACAAGCCGGAAATCCTGACACTATGTCCACCATTGTCGATGAGTCTCCCAATAACGGTGTCGTGTCTTCCGACTCGTTAACAAAATCGCACGATTCCCTGTTAAATATTAATATCGATTAGAAAATTGCGACTCTTTGTCTTCGTTAATTATGCCAGCAATAATAAAAATCTCTAGATTAATTATATACATATATATATATATATATATATATATATATATATTTGCTTTTTAAAAATCATCGAAGAACAGAAATTTTATTCGAAATTTTCTTCCAACCATTGTCTATAAGTTTCCAAAATTAAATATATATCATTAAAAGCTCTTTTCTAATTCGAAACGTTCGAAATTTTCTTGCATGAAATTAGCAGAAAAGTGTACTTCTCGATAAAGATAACAAACTTCGAATCTAATGGCAAGCAAAATCATTTCTAAACACTTTCGACTTTCATGCGTTACAATAGTTTTCTCATCGACGAAATCGTTTCGATGGGATTCGAATGTAACCAGTTGCGTTACCAAGTGAACGTAATAATAATTATTGCGTGTGTTACGAAAATAGGTGTATATATATATATATATATATATATATATCGATAATAATCATATGAATAAATATGAAAAACAACAAAAATAACGACGAAAAATTATTGACATTCTTTTCTCTGCCAAGTTTTCGTTTAAAGACGTTCCAAAGAGAACGGAACAAAAGGAATGTAAACATAGTCGACAAGGTGTTGCGACGTGTTCACGTAGCTTGACACAGGAAAGAAAATAATAATTATTTACTGCCTTTCGAAATACCACCGCAAAGAATAACGAATACCGACGGAAAATGAAACAACCGTACCGCGTGATGATAAATGTTAATAGGAATATTTAGACTTAGTTTATGGATAGATGTAATATATCTAATAATCTATATATACATATTTATATATACATATGTAAATAATGTTCACGCGCTGTTCGTCAGACCAGTAAATATATATATATATATATTTCTTTTTTCTAGAGAATTTATATTCGGATGTTTCGTAAGATATTATTTGTAATATTGGAATTTGAAAAAGAATGAAAATAATATTTAAACCAACCTGCCCTCGTGAAAAACGGCAGATTTGCCGCAGCAACGCCTAATCTTGGGCTTCATGGTCGCTGCTGCATGATTCCCTTCCGGGGTTTTCTTAACGCAAACAAAGATAGCATTGGCGTCGGCACAATAATCGTTAGGCGCGATCGGTTCCTCAACGTTTCCATCGACAATGGCATAACCATCCTCAAGAAATATGAAAGGTACGGCCGCCCTCGACGGGATCCTCGTTAAAACGGAATCGTCTCGGCAATCTGGTCTTCTACCATCCAAAACGTTCCAACCGTCTAACGGTTCGTTATATTGCATTTGCCGGGTCGGCGAGTAGATCTTTGGTTGCCATGCCGTCGTACTTTTCCTACAATCGTTGGTAACCTTCGAAACGCCATTCTCAACGGTCACGATCAATTCCTGATCGCGTGGACAACACTTTAATATAGGAATACGCGTCGTAGTAGCATCGTTCGGTTCGCAAAATATCAACGACGTTAATAACGATATAATATACAAAACGAGAAAATAACTATTCGTCGTTCTCATGATGCTATTTGTTTCCTTCTTTTTTTTTCTCTCTCTTTTCTCTCTTCGAAGAAAAAAAAATCCTAGTCACAAAAAAGCGCGGGAAACGAGGATCATGCAGGATTGTTCATCATAAAATTCACTATTATACACGTTCGATGTACTAGTACGAATGTACAGATTAAATTCAACGATCGACCCGTTAATAAATAATGTTTATGTGTGTTAAATCTGTAGGGATGTGCGGGGAGAGGAAAAATGTTTTAGGACGAACGAACGTAAACAATGTACACGCTCTCAACGAATTCCCTCGCGGAAGAAGAAAAGCCATAGGCTCGACGTTCGAAGGTTACGGAGTTACTGAAGTTGCTCGACCATGCGGCTTCGGCGGCGTGCTCGATGGATGCGCGCGCACCCCCCACCACTCGCGTCCTTATTCGTGCGCGCCTTCCCTCTATCTTTCTATAATACATCTCTATGTCTCTCTCTCTCTCTCTCTCTCTCTCTCTCTCTCTCTCTCTCTCTCTCTCTCTCTCTCTCTCTCTCTCTCTCTATTTCGCTCGCTCTAACCCTCTTTCACTCTTGCCTCTCACCTACCACACCTTCGACCTTCGACCTTCGCCTTCGCTTCACTCCTCTCCCCACTCCTCCCGACGCCCTTCTTCTTACCTTTCGTACCAACACCGTAGGTCCAGGACAAGTCTCCTCTTTCTACCGGAAATGCAACGGTACCATGCGTGCATATACACGTATATGAATATGTATTTACATATACATATTTTTTTCCTTACACCTTACATACCGCTCTTACGCTTCGTGTGATCTTTTTTCTTTTTCTTTTTTTTCTTTTTCTTTTTTTTTTTTTCTTATTCTTTTCTTCCACGATACTTCAAACCCAGATACGATATGTGTTAAACCACATGATTTTATTGTAATAGAAGCGATAACGGTAAAATTTAATCGACTTTACCCTCGAACGACTTTGATCTATGCATTTATTAGTTGAATTTAGCTTACGGCTTATTAACGTTAAGATTCAAATTACGAATATAATTGCTGACTACTCGACGCTGTCCTGTATTTGCTGTGTTTTTAGTCCTCGCTAGAGGCGATAAATGTTTCGCTATGATTAACTGTTATAATACCGGTATAACGACTGATAAGATTGAACAAATAGTAATTTGAGAAATTGTTTAATAAGTTCGGTATTAAATTGAAGCGTCATGAATTGTACAAAAAAAGAAAGAAAAAATATCCTATTTCGCGTTTAAATGTACCTTCTTTTTATAAATTTATATAACATATTTCATAATAAAATAAATAAAAAAACACTGACATATATATATATATATATATATAGAGAGAGAGAGAGAGAGATTATTAATAATAATAAATTATAAAGAAAATCATGTAATTGACGCGTAATGATAAATGATACGCAACAGTGTCGAAATGTCGAAGAAATTATATTTGTAATTTTATGCTAATTGATATCCCCTATATTATAAGCTAAATTCAATTACAAATTTATAAGCACACACAGGTGTGTGTGTGTGTGTGTGTGTGTGTGTGTGTGTGTATGTTTACATAATTACATATATGATTAATCTTTCGATCGAAAATCTCAATCGAAGAGCGAAAGAACGCGTGACTAAGCAGAGGATCATGGAGGAAAATTCTACGTAGTAAATTCAAGCTACAAGAAAGCCTCATCAAAATATACGTGAATGGCCTTGGGGGCATTGATTATGATTGATAAAAGAAACGTTCCTATGAACGAGTTATCCCGAAAACACGATCGCAAATTTATTATGAGAATATTGAGCTTTCTAACCAGACTTCCTAGAGATCGTCATTAAAATCGATTTAGTATAACGATCTAATCTACTTATTTCTAATAAACCTCTGATAATAAGAAACCTCAAGGTAAAGAGAGAGAGAGAGAGAGAGAGAGAGAATGGAGTAAACAAAAAATGATCGTTCGCGAATGAGAGCCGAATATTTTGCGCGGAGCTATTTCAAAATAGAATCCACCAACGCTTTAATATCGTTTACAAAATGTTTCCGGCCTCGCTCTTTCTCTTTCGCGCGTTCTTTTTTTCCTTCTGCTTTTTATTTTTTATATATTTTTGTTTCTGCACAAAAAATTTCAAGCAACTCCGTAACGTATCGTTTTCTATTTCTACGTGGGTGTAAAATTTTTTAGAGAAGCTTTTTTCTTCTCCTTGTTTTTTTTTTTCTTCTGTTTGGATTGCGCTAATGAAAGAAACTTTGGTGGGGGAAAAAAAGAGAGAAAAAAAATAGGATTTTACGTAAGTAATCGCACTGTTTTTCCCTTTCTCTTTTCACCTTTGAAAAACGATTTAATTTTCAATCAGCGTTTGTTTTAATCACCGTTTCGATCATGGGTAATAGTTTGGAGAAAGTAACTTCTCTCTCTCTCTCTCTCTCTCTCTCTCTCTCTCTCTCTCTCTCTCTCTCTATCTATATCTATCTATCTATCTATCTATCTATCTATCTATCTATCTATCTATCTATCTATCTATCTATCTGCAAAGTGTTCACTGACTCGAAAACATCGTTTTTCTAACTCAAGCGGAAACCGCTTGGAAAGTTTTGCGAGTGTGTAAGGGTAGCAGGACTATACCAATTAAGCTTCCTCGTCGTTTCGCAACGGACGCAAATTGGAGATTTATGACTCTACTATGTATTGCAAAGCCCTACAGAGTCCTTTTCATGGTATTTTACGTGAAGAGGAGAGTGTCTTCTCGGATAATTAAAATCTATGGTCAAGTTTACAACACTATTTTTGGAGAGGAGAAAACAAAAAAAAAAAAGAAATAAAAAAAGGAAAGAAAAGAAAAGAAGAAAAAACCTTTCACCAAAAACCAACTAGAAATTGTATATCCCCTGTATACACGGAAAACAATTTTTTGCGCGTCCAAAATTTAGAATTCATTGTTAAAAATACACCTGTAATTTCCAAAGGTCTCTAATGAGAGAGTAATGGGTAGATAAAATATGGGGTGGCGGAATCGATCTAGGTACATAAATCACAAACTCATGCGTGTACTCGCATACGCAGCTCGCAAACGTACGTTTGTTAATAGGTTTGCACGTGCATGTCCCTAACGTAATGCCGATTTTATCTACCCTCCTCATAGGCCACACAGGATTCGTCGGACAAAGGATAAAGACCAGACAGTTTGATCCGCGTTGATCGAACGAACGAAATAAAC
>OU964986.1:836551-901551 GCA_918808275.2 Dolichovespula sylvestris | reverse complement strand
AATTTCATCGTCGAAATGAAGAAAAAAACGCTCAGAACTTTTTACTTCATCTAAATATTTTTTCAAAAGATATTGAAATATTATTCATAATTTTTTGTAATTGTCTTTTTTTGTACTAAAAAGTAAAAAAAATTTATTTATTTATTTATTTATTTATTTATTATTATTATTATTATTATTATTATTATTATTATTATTATTAATTGTAGTGTCTTCAGGGACACCCTAGACAAAGCAAGAAAGCTGCTAAACTGACCTAGATCAAGCCCCAGACTGAACAGTGAAGAATGCTGAAAACAGCCTGAAAAGGACAGAAGTAAATCCAAAGGGCAAAGTAAAATGGCCTAGCCCGAAGTAATTTGTCAAACAGTTCCAGACTAGTGCCCAGGTGGAAGAGGGAGGAGTTTTAGTCAGTAGTCCAGAAATGGGAGTCTGGCACATCGTGTGTAAATGCATTTCTCCTCCATCATAAAAAGAAAAAAGAAAAACATTATTAATAATTAATAAAAGAAGAGGAAAATCATGTAGAATTAAAAGCCGGAAATGATTGTTCTGTCTTTTTGAAAAAGATGTGGATATATATTATTAATATTAACAAAAACAGATCCATACAAGATTTTTATTAATAAATTGTATTAATAATTTATATGGATTTTTTCGTCAAGTGACGTAAAATCCCATAAATCTGTTTATTTTATATTTAAGTATACATTTTACAATAATAGATGACTTATAGTAATACATAATACATACAGTAATACATGATGTATAATTTGTCCCTTTGAATAAAGATTTCAATTCAGATATTTTTACATTTATCATGATCGTGTACGTTCGTCTACCTTATTATGTCAATTTACCAAATCCCATTTCTTCATCCGTTTGCGATACAAATTCTATAAGAGCGCTGTAAAAAATATATATATATATATATAAATTAATTAATTATTATATCGATTAAGAAAAGTTTGTCCTACAAAATTTGTAAAAATATTTAATTACTTAAGTATTTGTCCCTCTTGAGTATACCACTTTACTGTACCAGGATGCGAAATTTTATATTCCAATAAATTATTTATTGCTTGTCGAAGATCCAGTATAACTTTGGCGGTTTGCGGTTCGCAAATAAAATTTTGCGAATTATTTAACGTGATTATAAACTTCCCATTTTCTCTTTCTAAAATAAATATATTTTATTAATATAAGATCGATGGGTTTTAATAAGAATACTACGCGTGAAAAGTAGCATTGTATGTCTTACTAATCGAACTATTTGATTCAGCGAATAATAATATTGGAGCTGTGACACAGGACGTGTCGTGCAAATAAATAGCAGTAGATCGTTGCTTTGTAAAATACGTTAAGAAAGGACTTGGGAAATCCCTCATTTTATTATTAACACTGGATGGATGTAATTTCACGGGACCATCTTCTGGCGTCCAAGCCATTACACCATGCTTCATTTCAGATCTGAAGAATAAAAATTGAAATGATTAAAATTACATATGAATATATATATATATATATATATATATATATATATATATATATATATATCTTTGTAATAACATACACATACTTTATAGTGGCGATGTTTGGATATAATCCTGCACAAACTATAGCTTTTATCAACGCTATATTATTAGAATTTCTATTGGCGTTAGCATCGATTGGATTATCATTATCTAAGAATTTCATTGCATACAAGTGCTGAGCAAATTGACGTTTCATCTCGGAAAGAAGCTTCAGAGTATTGAAGGACAAAAAATATTCACGACAGAAATTAAAGTTATAATTGATCTCGAATCTCCTAAGAGCTTCCGCGAGAGCAATGTGATCGCTAAATTCCCACAAGCTTAGTTCCAACTTTTTTTTCATTGCTTCCTCTTCTTTTCCCAAAGGACAATAAAAAGCATCTTTAAACGTGAGACTGGCTGCTATAGCAAATACTGGGTCTATGCAAGAAAATAGCGCGGCCCATATTATCATTTTACCTGTAAATTAAAAGATAGCGACTGATATATTACAATGATGTAAAATAGTTTACAATCGTATAAAAAAATAAATGAATAAATAAACAAATAAAACAAAAAAAGAAAGAAGAAACAAATTACCAGTCCTAGGATCAAGAGGAAGTTGCGCCAAATGATATCCTAGAGGTGTCAAATGTTCGTCGTTGTCTAAAGCATTTAATGTCCTCAATAAATCAAGCGATAAATCAATGGCTTTCAAATTAGGTGGATCCATAACACTAGCAAGAAATTGCTTTGCCTCTCCTAATTGTAATATTTTTATCTGTAATATCACTTCCTCTAATCGCGTACGTAACATTTCGGGTAATGGGTAATCATCGAATGTCATTTCTCTTGCTTTACTGTAGAGATGATAACAATATCCTTTTTTCACTCTAAAGCCAAAAAGCAGAAAAGAAGAACTTTGTTATTCTTGATACTAAGATATGTAATTAAGAAACAATTGCTTACCTTCCTGCACGACCTCGTCTTTGTTTAGCATTAGCCAAAGATACCCATTCGGGTTCTAACGTTTCCATATTTTTATTCACATCGAATCTGGAAAGCTTTGTTTTTCCACAGTCAATTACGTACACTACATCTTCTATTGTTATAGATGTTTCAGCAATAGACGTTGCGATTATTATTTTACGTATGCCAGTAGGTGGTTCCTTAAATATAAGCCTCTGATCGATCGTTGGCATACGAGAATGAAGTGGATAAATAATAAATCTACCTATAATAGAAAACAAAGACAAAAAGAAACAACAGAAAAAATACTCGTATAAATATTTCGTTTTGTGTTAGTAATTATGAATTTCATAGTGTAAATAACTTACTATTTGGATATCGTCCGGACTCCAACATAATTCTATTTAACTTAACGATATCCATCATTCCAGGTAAAAATACTAAAATAGCTCCGGGTTCTTTCGTCATACTTATATGATCGATCAATTTTTCTATAAGTTCTAAAGATAAATTTTCACTATCTGGATGGCATAATTGGTCTATAACAAACTTAGGATATTTTTTCTAAAAGATGAAATATTGTTTAATTCTCATTATCATATTAAACTGCAATGTGTGTAAATACATATATTCATTTTCAATAGATAATACATTGCTTACTTCTATGGTAAGTTTCTTTATATATGGATTTATAATATTTAAAAACTGACAATGTTTTTCATGCTGTTGCCTATACTTTTTTTGATGTTTTCTATAACCAAATTCTTTTAATTCAAACATACTATCAACTAAATGATATCTATAAAAGACAAAAAGAATAGTAAGTATATATGATATAGTTTTTTTATCGCATGAAGAAACAGTACTCACCCTGTTAATAATAATACATCTTCTAAATAAAATTCTTCTACAGGATATGTGAATCCTGGTATGTGAATTATTGGACAATTATTATAATAATTAGAAAATCTTTCTGAATTAAGCGTAGCACTCATCAAAACCACTTTCAAATCTTGTCTCTATATATAATAACAAATCTATTTACTTATTATATTTTTTATTATATTTTGAAAAATAAATGCATAAATGTAATGTCGATAATACGTACCACAGGAATTATTTGCTTCAATAAAGTAATAATAAAGTCACTTTCTGTACTACGTTCATGTATTTCATCTAATATTATATGCGAAAATCCTTTCAACGCTGGATCGGATTGCATAAATTGCAAGAGCATACCAGTAGTACAAAATAATATACTTCCTCGGTCTCTAGGTGATATCCTTTCATAAAAGGAATCGTAAGTATCCATTTTTTTTTTTTTTATTAATAATTAAAAAATTGATCAGAAATATATAATTTACATACTTTTCTAATCTTATTTGAAAGCCCACCGATTTGCCAAGCCTCTCTGCTCTTTCAGCAGCTACTCTTTCAGCAACAGATATTGCTGATATCCTCCTAGGTTGTGTACAAATTATTCTGGTAATGCTACCATTTTGCTCTTCTAATTCATTATCTAAAATAAATTGTGCAACTTGCGTCGTCTTACCACAGCCTAAAACAATACATTAAAATATAATAAAGATAAAATAACCCCTTTTAATATTTTAAAGTATCAGAATACAAATTACTTACCCGTTTCACCGCTGATTACCACAACTTGATTATTTTGTATTAAATTTAAAATGTCTGCTTTCTTTTCATAAGCAGGTAATTTTTTTCTAAAAGCTTGCATAGCTTTATAATCACTGCTATACAATTTCCTGTTATATTCTTCCAATAGATTTTTGTCAGAAACAGGATCTCTTTCAAGTTTGGATTTAACTGACATAGCTTTGGTAATATTATGTTGTATATTACCAGACAAGATTTCTAAAAACTTTCTTTTAAACTGGGAGTCAAGAATGTGAGTATATTTATTTTCTAGATCATTGCTTGTACTATTCCGTTTTTCTTTATCAGTGCATAATTTATTGTATAGTTCTTTAGAGTTTTCAACGGCTAGTTTCATTGTTTGTTCTACTTTTCGCCTTAATTTAATAACACGTAACTCCCTTTTTTTAGCATTGTTTTTTTGAAGATCTCTATAGTACAAACCTATTTCTTTTCCTCTTAGCCATGGCGGATGACCATTACCTCTACCACCAGATTGTCCATGATTTTGTGAAGACGACATCGATGAATTTGGTTGATTTTGTTCATCTGTTAAATTATTATTAATTGTAATAACATAACATTAATATTTCTTAAATGTTAATTATGATTACAAAATAAAAATTGACGTTATATTGAATCAATAAAATTATTTAATAAAAATTCTCGTTACAAAAAATAAAATATTGATTAAAACAAATATTTGTTGTTCCATGTATTTATCATTTTCAAGAAGATTAAAAACTAATAAATTTACCTCCAAATCTTGACGATCTTGGTGGCGTTTTTGATGTATGCTTGTAAGACATTTCTTAGTGTCATATATGTAAATTTAAAACAATACTTTACTAAATCGTATTAACTGACAGATTCAGACTAGCTATCCGGTGAACGAATCGTTAATGCAATTGCTAACCTTCGTTTACTATACCATAGACTAATTTATTTATCTAGTAAGACCCTTCAAGAAAATAAAGAACTCGTGGCTCCATCTGTAACGAAATATCAGAAAATCGTAAAAGCGGGAAAAATGATTCTTCTCGAATTATAATAAAAATATTAAAAAGGAATATATATCAATTAAATTTGTCATATAATAAATTAAATTGAGAATGTATTAATAAAACTAAATGAATTTATTCGGAATGAAAGTAAAAATTAAAAAAAAAATAAAAATAAATTACATTTTGTTATGGCTTCGTCGAAAAGGTAGATTTCGAACGATATCACGTAAAGAGTAGTCATTCCTGTTTACTTATAACTCGTGATCACTTTCGTTTTTTTTTCATTTTTAATGCGTTCAATCGTCTAACGGCTGCTACCGATTATAAAATTAACTGAACGTGTGTGCTTTAAAGAGACATGGGCACTGCAGATACCGCACCAGTTGTCAAAAAATTATTAGTAAATGAAAATAATGACATTAGCGAAGATTATGGACCGAATTTGAAATTATTACCTTGTAACAATCAAGTTAAAGAATTACAAACGATTTTACGCGACAAGTACATATCGTTATTATATTTACATTAATTTATCATGCTATAATAATCATCAATGAGATCAACGAAACTGTTCAATACTTTAATTCATATCAGAAGATATGATTACGATTAATGTTAATTAATGACACATTATGTTTTACTTGTAGGAATACCACGAGGAGCGACTTCAAGTTCTACGCCGATCGTTTGGTAAGACATATGTTTCATAATTTCAACTAAAATAATATAATCGTATTATAATCATCATTGAGTGTCGACGATATTTTATAATAATAATTATTATTATACCATCGATACTTGGTTCGTTGATTTACAACAAATTTCAAATAACTTTAATCATTAAAATTTCTCTGATATCGTGTGTTACTACTAAAATTATAATTTTAGATTAGGCTTGTTATAGAAGAAAGTTTAAATCAATTGCCTTTTTCCAAACGTGTGGTCATAACACCAACCGGATCACAATACAATGGTTTAAAATATCAAAAAGGTAATTGCGGTGTTTCTATCATAAGAAGCGGAGAAGCAATGGAACAAGTATGTATAAAATATAAATTGTTAATGTTTATACATATATATGAGAAAGTTCTTTAACATTTTTAGGGCTTAAGAGACTGTTGTCGTAGTATAAGAATTGGTAAGATACTTGTAGAAAGCGATGCAGATACGCACGAAGCTAGAGTTGTTTATGCCAAATTCCCGGACGACATAGCAGAAAGGAAAGTCTTATTAATGTACCCTATAATGGGTAAGCGTACGGGTTTAATACAGCACGTAAATAGTTTGTAGGTTAGAAAGAAATGAATTTGATTATTATTATGATCGCGTATATTCAGGTACAGGAAATACTGTGATAAAGGCCATAGCTGTCTTAAAGGAACATAATGTATTAGAAGAAAATATCATCTTGTCAAATTTATTTTGTACTCCAGTTGCAGCCAAAACTCTGGTCACTGTCTTTCCTAAGGTAAGACAATTAGAAAAATTTCATTAAATGTTGTTTGATATCTAGAAATAACAAAATATAATATAAGAAAAATTCTTCTGGTTAAACACAATATGTTATTATAGATAATAACAACATATCATATTGATGATAACGTAAAAGTATTTGCATCTAACTTTTGCAAAAATAATAAGATATATTTTCGTATCTTAGTTTTTAAAGTAAAGTTAGGTTTTTGTATTACAGATGAAGATCCTGACCTCAGAGATTCATTGTATTGCACCAAATCACTTTGGACAAAAATACTTTGGTACGGATTAATTATATTTCATATAATCCAGAGCATACTATATTACTAGAAAATATATAATATAAAACTAAAAGAAAATTTAGTTATCGAAGGTTACATGGTGCACAGAAAAACTATACTATATACATATTGTGTCTATATCTGATACAAGAGATACGATATTGCTATAGCATAAGTTTATTCTCAGTCAGTTTTATTATACTGAGTACCTGATGAAGTTATTATTATTATGATTAAAAGCATGTAGTGCTTTAACTTATTGTTCCCTTTAATGAATCATCTTAAATTTAATAACAATATAATACATTGCAATAGTATATTAATTCAATTCAAGTCAAAGCAGGTTATAGTAAACAAATATATATACTTTTCTTGATGGTCAGTTAAGTCAGTAATATGTTCTTAGCATGTATAATTTATATTATTATAATTGTTTTAATGATTACCAGTTGCATGTGTCAACCTTCTACAACTTAATTTTTTCTATTTACTGTAAGACTAAGTAGTGCATCTTATTTTCTTTAGAAACATATGAAACTTTTGGCAGGAATGTTCTGCTCGGTAACCTCAAATTTTATTTTTTTTTTTTTTTTCAAGATAAGGTATAATGTACATACTTAACTTTTATATACTAAGGCAACTAATATTTATATGATATAACTTTGTTTGAGATAAACTTAAGCTCTTGTTACAGATATGTCTCATTGAAAGTATATATTGCATTAACATATACTTTTTTGAAATAGTAACTAAAGTTTACTATTTCAATGGATGATGAATAAGTGGTTGTATAGTAATCGTAGTCTTTATACATAATACAATTAATTCATAAAACAAAGATTATCACATTATAGATTAAACAATACCATATTATCCAATCATAATACTATTTTGATATTTACGAATATCATATTCATAAAGAGAATTATGTAATTTTTTTTGCAAATATTATTCATTACAATCATATATTTGATACATTAGACCTCTGAATACTATAATTTTATAAAACAGAAAGATGCATAATTTTTTTTAAAACAAAGAACATTTGAGATCTCTTTCCATTATAAGATCCTTTTTATTTCTCAAGTTTCAAGATTTAAAATGTTCTTAATAAGCATAATATGAAGATAAAATTATTATCTCAATATCTAATTACATTAAATTTGAGGGACTATAAAATATATTTCTCAATAGCGGTTTATCCATGATTATTTTAATTAATTATTAAGAAATTCTCTAAGCGTTTTTACCATAGTTTTAAACAATACAAATTTTTCTTGTAAATTCTATTCCTTCATATAATTTTCTACCTATAGAATGATAAACAAGCATAGATTTTTTGTATACATTTCTTAATTGGATGTGCATCTGAAGAGACTTAAACACTCAGAAAGCACAATAATCTGTATATGGTATGCATTGATATAACTGCATAATTACTTAAGCACTCCTTTTACAAGTGCAAACATTTGTAAATTGCAATTCTCTATTATAGTAGAACAATAGACAAGATCATATTTTAAGTATTCATAAAGATCATACTTTTCATATTTTATGGGTATATTTTGTAAATCAGTTTGGTATTAGATAATTCTACAAATTATTTTGTAAATCTTAAAAAATGCGATATATTATATGTGTTACATCTCTTTTCTTTGTTATCATTAGTTAATCGAAAATGAACACAAAGTTATATTATGAAATTTTGCTATTTAGCGATTTACAGGTGTATACTTGCCTTATTGATTAATATTGCATTTTAGTGGATACATTATCCTTTTTGTGAAAATATTGTGTATATATATATATATTTGTGTGTGTGTGTATATATATATATATATATTGTGTATATATATATATATATATATATATATATATATATATATATATATATATATATATATATTCATACTCTTATGTGAATTTCAGTATAATACATATTGTTATGTAAACGAGGAAACAAAAATTGCAACACACTCATAATAAGAATATGTATGTTCAAATCTGTATGTGAATGAAATATGTTCAACAAAAATTTGTTGAGAGCAGTGTGTGCAATAATGAAATTTTATTATACATGTGTCTATTAGCATAAACGTATTTCAGTAATTTTATTATTTTTTTTTGGATATAAGATCTAATTACATTTTCGTATATAATCAATATTTGTCAATAATCGAATGCATCTTTATACCGTGCTGAAATGCGTTTTATTTAAAAAAAAAAAAAATTCTCCTGTTTTTCGCTATTCATACTTCATAATAATTAATTTCATAAAGAAAGCAATTTTCACGGATAACCACATTTAAAGAAACGTGATAACACAAAGTTTATAATATATTTTTACAAAGAAAATACAAAAAAATCAAAGGGGTTTATAGAATGTATTATAATTTATTGATAAAACGTATGTGTTCTCTTTCTTTTTTGTTTTATACTTTTATCACTATTATTTTATAATATTGTCGGCAAACAATTTGCCTTACAATGTGCCTGTGAAAATGCTGCATCAGACAGATGATGAATAGCAATTGCAGAAGTAGCAAAAAAACAATAATCATAATGATTAATATAATGAAGTGTACGTAGAGATATCTGTCATTATGATCCATAAATTTAAACAAAAATTGCTACTTCAGCTGTTATTTATATCCAAACTGGCAGGAACATTTTTCATACTTGCATACCTGTGCAATGAAAAACAATGTTACGTAGCATTATAGATCAGTATACAAATAAAAATATACACAGTGGATATTTGTTAGATAGTACTATTAATCTAAAATAAATGAAAACTTATATAAACCAATTACCCTTTATTTATTTTTGTTTTCTTTTGACATAAATATTGCAATTAGAGAACCAAAGTAAATATAATAAAATGATGCCCTTTTATATTCATGATAGTATTAGTTTACAGAATCTTATATTTTCTTGATTATATGAAAAATGATATGATATTCGTATATTTCTAATCATTTTCTAAAAATCTTTATAAGGAGTAACATATATGCTCTTTGCATGTAGGAAGAAATAATGTTTGCGATGAAATAAATATCTGATTATTTTGATTGGTCGTAAATGATTATGACAAGTAATGATAATAATTTAATCATCATAATATTTGTGTAAGCCAAATCTAGATGATACCGATATAATTTATATATTTTCTCTATTAGTACTTAATATTATTATTTAAATAATACTTCTGTGAATAAATAATAGACTTGATTTAGATATAGAATTTTTTTTTTCTTCATATAAAAATTGTAATTATCCAAAGCACATTTAAAATTGTTGTTTTCAGGAACAATTTATTACAACATAGGGGAGACAGGTGTACAGTGGGAACATTTTTGAAGAAAATCTAATAGAGAAATTCTATCATATATCCCACAAATTTCAAAGAGATGGTTTATACATCAATAAATAAATTCAAAGAGCTAATAAATTAAGCAAAGTTATAGTAAGTAAAATATACTTTTATTTTTTGGCTGTGTAGAGTATATACATATGTGCCTTGGTGATTATTATCGTTTAAGGAATAGTTTATAATATACAGAATTTAAAGTTTCTTTTAAATCATTATTATCAATCAGTTATTTAAAAAATAAATTCATTATTTTATAATATACGTTTTGTTAAGCTATGTTTATAGTTATAAAAAGTTAAATATTTATTTTTCATAGTACAGAATATTTTTCATATATTTATATGTCAATATCTCCTTGTATTGCAGAGAATTGTAATAGTATTAGTTACATAAACACGTATGTAAATGTACATTTATAAAATTTCGACATATTTTTATAGAATAAAAAATTCATTGTTGATCAAGTGAAAAATTTACAGAAAAAATTAAAAATATTTTGTAATTTAACAATAAATGTTTTCGTGGTATATATAAACTTGGACTTTTATATATTAAGTAAGAATTAAGTTTTTATGTATTTACTTACCATCTTGCTCAAAAAACATTTCCTTCATCCATGTATCCTACATATTTTTTGCATAGTATTATTGGAAATTTAATATTTTTACTTCTTCAATAGTGTATATATTATAAAAGGATTTATTTTTTTCAACAGTAATATGTATATAATCGAAATTGTATATATAAATTAACTTTTTTTTTTTATTACATCTTTTAAGGTAATCATACGCAATATAAATAATTGTTATGATTTGTATATATTATGTATGAAGAATTATGATATTGTAAATATATATATTTTATTCAAAATCTATTATAGTAAATTTTATTTATTTAGCATTATTATCCAGCACCTATAAATTGTTTACCTAATATACAATGCATCAGATTTAGTTCTTCTAAAAAGCAATTAAATTTTTTAATGTTTGACATTTTTAAATTATAAATGTCAAAGCTATTTCAAATATATAAGCTGTTTCATATGATATATTTATTATAGAAGTTTGTAGATTATAATAATTCAAGTATAACATATTCTAACCATAACCAGCATGTAAATGTAATAATAAAGCTTAATTTCCTGATAAAATAATAGGAGAGAAAAATAGAAACATTAGGCCTTTTAATGATGCAATAGCTATAAAATGTTAAGCTGTATATAAATGTGTATAAACAATAATAAAATTATCATCAACTGTAGATAAATAAATAATAACGTCTGTAATTAAAAATTGAAGATATTTCAGTAGTAGTGTTGCCAATTATTGCCAAAATATATATTTAGAAATGTGTCGGTTGCACGATTAAACTTTTAGTTTCTTAAATTCCTTTATTATTCAATAAGCAACAAAAAGGCCTCAATAATCTAAAAATTTAATGTTTGAAACGAGTAAATTGTTTTGTTCCTTATCAACAATACTCTATCAGTATATACACTGACGTTGATTAGGTCACTTGTCTTTTCTTATGACTAAAGTATATTAAATATTAATAAAATGCTTTGTCGCAAAGGAAGTGCAACTTTGTTACTTGTTCCATATTTCCTTTCAAACAATAAATATACATTTACATGAGAACATTACATTTGATCGATTATATTTAATAAATCTCTTGGTATTCTAATTTTTGAATGCATCACTAATCCTTCATCTCTCATTTATTTTTATACAATAATTAATTTGTCTTTCAAATATCATTGACGTATTTCTACGTAAGTTATTACGTATATTCCTACAGAATAATACAATTTCATAGCAAAAAAATGCTGGACAAAGAAATTTCATTCTTATTCAATATAAGAATAACAAGACAAATAGATAAGGATAAGAAATAATAAGATTTCTAATTAATCTTCAGAATAAAATACTTGCAAATTGTAAGCTAACATGAGCAAATGAAAAATTTTAAAGAGGCTGAATAATACTGTTCCTTCAAAGAAGAGCATAATTTAGTAGATGGAGATATATATATATATATATATATATATATATATATATATATATATCATATTTAGATATTATATATACTCTTTTCTAAGTTTTTTGATAAACTTCTAACAATCTCAGCACACTATAATACGTTTAACTCTGATTTGACTTTTTCGTTATAATGATAATGAACAAAAGATATGTTTGATATCTTTCAATATGAAAACTGTAATGAGAAACAATGGAGAGATATAGTGTAAACGATCCAACAACTACAAATTTATACAAACTAATATTATGAAATAAAATAAAATCTCATTTTGTAACTAATAAAAAAAAAGATCGATATAGATTTTTGATTTCAATTCGACGCGGCTCTACAAAAGTATCGTATATGGATGACCCTATACAATTCAATTAATATATATCCTGTTGTTCAGAAAAGTGGTAGTGGCAGTATACTCACTCAGCCTTAAAAAGATGATAGTCATAATTCTGTAAAATGAACTTGTTAATAATTGCAAAGTTAATAAATTGGCCTATTCTAACATAATAAATATATTTACCTCTATTCTTCTTTTTCTTGATCATCAGATTTCTCTTCATTCTTATCACCGGTTTCTTCCATTTGTTCTACATCTTCTTCATTCGCTTTTGTTCCACCATCAAGTTCTGTTGGTTTAGATCCATCCAATGGATCATTATCGTTTGGCAAATCTGTTCTGTCTTCTGCGCTAAAGTGGTAAATATTTTCAGAGTTTAATAACATTATAGAGTTTAAAAATTTTTAATATGCTATTATATATCGATATAATATAAAATTATTATATTATTTGTTATATCAGTAAATCACTAATGTATTTATATAGTTTATAAATGAATTTAATATAATCTACTACTTACAAGATTATGCAATCAAATATTTCGTAGTGCATACCTTTCTGATTTTACTGTAGCTGCATCTTTGTCTGTGGATGGCTGCAACAAATACGTAGTATTTATGAGTAGACAAAATAAATTTAGTATCAAGGACACAAGCCTAGAAAATAAGTATAGGTCATAGAATTTCTGAGGTTTAAACTTTTAACATATAACTGAAAAATAATATCAATAAAGGAAAATACATGTTATGTTTTCTATACATATACATTAGGTATAATATCCAATTTTTATGAAAACAATTATAATATTTTTTTAAATTTCATATAACAAAGTTAATTTAATAACAAACCTCTCGACTGGAAGTATTCCCATTCTCTTGAATATCATTATTTTGTGCTTTAGAATCTTGAGAAATATCTTCTGGACTAACTGGAGGTGTTATTTTAAGAAATTTTTCTAATTCATCTAATTCATTAGCCATATCAAAATCTTCGTAATCCTAGAATTATATTTATTATTATTATCATTATAGTTCTTAGTTCAAGGATAAAATATAGAAAAAAAAAATTCAAAATTTACCCCACAATATTCATCTTCGTTAAATATTTGAGGCGGTAAAGGATATTTACTGTCTCTTCCAACGCTATTACTTTGCATAAACTCTTTATCTAACTCTTTTCCCGGTTCGGTTATATCAATAGTTTCATAATCTACATTTTTGCTATCCAATATCATTAAAACCCGCTGCTGCCTTTTCTTCACCTATTAAACATTATAACCAACAATGATACTAAAATAATTTTCAATAATGGCGATAAATTTTTTTTCATCATACTTAAGTTAAAAATAACATACTATAGTTACAGTTTCTATAGTTAAAACATAATATTGTTTCTAAGTAACAATAAATGAAACACTTGTAAAAAATAAAGAAACAAGAAAAATACGTTAAAAAAAATAATTGATTAGAAGTGTATACTCTCTCTCTCTCTCTCTCTCTCTCTCTCTCTCTCTCTCTCTCTCTCTCTCTCTCTCTCTCTCTCTCTCTCTCTCTCTCTCTCTCTCTCTCTAAAATACATTCATATATATGTATATTTAATTCAATATCATAAAAGCGTGAAACTATATATACAAGGTATATCATGCCAATGAAAAGTGTAACAAGAAAGAAAAGAACAGTAGAAAATCGAAGCAACACTAAGTATAAGAGAACTTTCACCAACGGTATGAGAAAAATCACTCAGACGATCACTGACACGTTGAAAGATTAAAAGTTATAACGTATGTATAAAAGTATTCCTGATTTCAAGGGCCGTAATATAGCGTAATGATAGCACGGGTGACAGTGACCACCGTCCGATTCTATGAATTTCATTGTAATATGATACACCATAGGTCGTTAAGCGTGAAATGTCATAAAGAATCGATTGGGGGAGGGCCGGTAGTACGATTACAATCGGGTATAGATCTTCGAGTGGATCATTATTTTATCGAATATTATAATGTTCATTAATTTTAAGGTTATTGTTCGATTGAATGAAAATGTGCGCTTTTTCTTTTTCTTCTTCTTTCTTTTCTTTTTACTCACTTCCTTATTCCCGCTGATACCCGATACGTAGATTTTAACGACCATCCTTAGCCGGTGTTTCCTTCTTATCGATCGACGCCTTCCAGCTTTATCTCTCACAGCAACGATCCTTTTATGACCCCTACGAAACGTTTTAAACGAACAAATCAGCTATAATTCGTGATTCACCGCGAATTTATTGTATTTCTAATCCAACGGCGATGACGATGAGATGAGTAACAGAGGACAGTTTCATCAACGTACACAGAATAGGCTACTGCTCCTTGTTTCTAATACTTTCACACTGTGTCTATAGCTACGTCATTCGTGCTAGCTTCCTCTTCGTGTAGAGGTGTTCTCATAGGCGATTGCACCCTGTATGTGTCGGCTAACGGGAGGTGCCGCCACCGAACCTCGACATACAGAGTGTCTACAAAATAATCTTACTCATAACTTCGAATCTTCTTGCTTTTTTCAATACGATTATCGTGTTATCATGAACTTATGTACAGAGAAAATGCATATAATATGAACTTATTTGCCCGTACTTCTGTTTAATAAAAATAATTTTGTCTTTTTTTATGAATTTTGTAAGCTTTAATCAATTATTTATTATATAAAATCTTATATATTTATATATATTTTGTATATATGTATATATGTATATATTTACATGAGAATTAATTATATAGTGTTAGTTAAGATATATTTTATTTCAATCACTATTATTACACTTGTTAAACATCATTGTTATAAAAAAATAATACAATGATTTTGTTTTTTGAATCTCTTCGCACTTCCGGTGCGCGCTATATTTCACTAGAATCATTTTTAGCGCTCGTGTTCTTTCTTCCGGTTTTCACGAAGGTGTCGTATAATTGTGCAAAATGGTAAGATGTCAAATCTGTTATTTTTAATCAAATCGTTTGAATCTATTTAAAAAAGTATTAAAAGTTTTTCTGTTATAATTTTTTTACAATTTTTTGTACGTGTATTATCTTAAAATGTTGTATTTTTAAATAAAATTGTGATGTGAGGTTATGTAGTGAAATTGATCTATTTTCATTCTGAATGCTGTGATATTTTATCTTAAAAGCACAAAGATCAAAATTTGTTCTTTTTTTATTTAACAGAAATGTAATTTTTTTTTTAATTAAAATTTATTAGTATATGATTATTTGTGTGTAATGTTTATAATAATTAACAGTATCAAATTATCGAAATGATCAAATCGATAATGTGATAAATGTGTTAAAAAGTTTTTATATAAAAATGAAATTTCTTTATATATATATATATATATATATATATATATATATATATATATATATTGATTATTGTCTAATTAAATTTTGATTTCTGCTATTAGGCTAAACGTACAAAGAAGGTTGGAATCACAGGGAAATATGGTACTCGATATGGAGCTTCTCTTAGGAAAATGGTTAAGAAAATGGAAATAACACAGCACAGTAAATACACTTGTACCTTCTGTGGCAAGGTTAGTACATATATCATCTACATATATATTGTTTGTAATTCGTTATAATATTAATCAATTTCTGTTTAAATTCTATTTCTATAGGATGCTATGAAACGCAGTGTCGTTGGAATCTGGTCATGCAAACGATGCAAAAGAACAGTCGCAGGTGGTGCGTGGGTATATTCTACGACTGCTGCTGCATCAACTCGGTCTGCAGTTCGAAGATTAAGGGAAGTTAAAGAGCAGTAAATGTATATAATAAATACGTTAACATACATTTTGTACATCTATGTTTTATTTCATCGCCTGACTCATAAATTTATATTGTCATAGATTTAACTTTACGAGTATAATTGACTTATGAATTACCACCCTATACATTGAAGTTACAGGTTGTATCTTTGTGTTAACATTAAAAAGATAACAAATAACAATAACTGTTCAAAGTACACAATAAATTACAAAGTGTTCAGAGCCATTCAATGATAAAAGTAGTCTGGTTTATTAAAACCATCATTATAATTCAGTTATATTTAATTGCCCTCAGTAAATGTGACTTTACTTCAAATTTGAAATAAATAGTTCTGAAGAAGTACGACTCTATGTATACAACTCTAAATATTTATAGTATTCTATCTTTGAGGCACATTGGACTCAAAAACTTAGGGTATCGACACACCTAATTATTTTGATGTATGTACATTCAGAGTATAAATTATACAATGAACTATATTTTAACAATATAAGTATTAATTGATTTATATAAAAGAATATACATTATAGCTAGAATGTAAAAACTCTGTACAGTGCAGATGCATATAACAAATAATTTATTTGTTAAAAGCTGGCAAATTAGTCATATCCTATACACGTTTCATTTCACAGGTAAGTAGCACATGAGAGGATACGTATACCTTTTTTTTTAAGGCATTATTATGTAGACTTATTTATAATTTTGTGATTTTTATAAAAATTAAGTTAAAGGTGTATATTTCTTACAAACGTAACTAATTGTGTGTGTATATATATATATATATATATATATATATATATATATATATATATATATATATATATATATATATATATATATATTTGTTGAAAAAAGATTTCATAGATTTATGTTGATTTTAAAATTAGCATTTTAAACGTCTAAAAATGAATATTGATCCACTTATTAAAAATTTGTTTCACTGTTGGCCAATGATTTATACTTTTATAAAGTATATGAGGCCATGTAACATTGGTAAATGCTGTTCTTTTTTTTTTCATGCAACTCGTTACATACAATATAAGTACACTAGATTATCTCAAAATGGCTTGTTGTAAATTAAGTAGTATAATTTACAGTTCACAAGTATAGAATAATATCGAGATATATATATATATATTATATAACTTAATGGAACATGAGTAGATTGCTTTATTGTCTTTAAACTTGCATCTTCTGACTTTCAGCATATTGTAAAAAAAATTCATCAAGATGGAATATGATTAAATAAATAACACTCTTTAAGTTATTAAAACATTGGAAGTTTGTTTCACTGGTTTCTTCTATGTAATGGATATTACTATAATTAAGCTTAACACTTGAAAATATATATATATACATGTTTTTATATATGCTAAAAATATTAAAAAATACAGAAAAAAAACGATCAAAGATTTCTATTTGATCAATGTATACCGGTGAATGCGCAATGAAGCAATTATGTTATTTAAGACAAAGGTATTTGTACTTCATTTTCTGTGCAAACATTAAGAAGTGTATTAGAAAATAAACTTAGGATTGCAATATATGGAATGACATGACATGGAAATACTATCACTTCGTCTTCTTTTTTGTATCTCTTTGTTTTCTTTTTACATCAGTGAACATGTTTTACTGAATCTGAATAGTTTAACTGTAAATTTTAGTTAGATTCTCTCTTTCAAATATATAAAATCAATCTAAATTCTGTACAAAAATAAACACTGCTGTTTTAAAAGTCTAATTACATGTACATATATAGGCTATAAATGATAAATTATTGTTGTACCATCACCATAATATTTTTTCTCAGATTAAATATATAATTGTTAATAATGTATTATTCTTTAATACTAATGTTGCAAAGTATTAAAGTTTTACTATGGTACACAACGTGTTCTAAATATCGTAGATGGGTGTGTTGAGAATGTAAGAAAAATTGTATTACTCACGTGTTACTAACTGTAGATATAGGAAGTACAGACATTATTTTACATGGGCATAAAAAAAAAAGTAATTGTCTCAACTACAACGAATATTGCAATTTCTTTTGAAAATTTATGTCAAAGGGAAGGGCGCCAGAATCTGAAAGACATCTATTTACTCCTATCCAATGGTGTAACATTTTTTTTGTTCAACTGCGATATTAGCAATAATAAACTATGCTTAAGCAGAATGTAATATCTATGAAGAATAGTTATTTATTCTATTACAATAAAAATATGAAGTCTTTATTAATAAAATGCGGAAGACATATGTCATAAATTTAAATGAATATGTAAGATATATAACAAGATTGTAACAAACAACAGCCGGTAATCTTTCATATTTAACTAAAATCTCGTAAATGTAATCTCATCAAGCTTTAGTGATTAAGATGAGTATAATCTTTGCTTTTATTGAAACAAAAGCATAACAACTTAATTATGAATGAAATGCAAGGAACTGTCAGAAGTATCGGTATAAAAAGATTCAGTGCTCTTCCCTAACTAATAATGGATTGTACGATACAACTTCTCTATAATTAGTATAACCAGTAGTGTCACCATGAATTTCACTTTCATACTAACAACACACACACACAATCATAGTTGTGACACAAATTTAGCATATCCTTATACATTTTTTTTTCTTCACACATATAGATTAATATCTTTCAAACGTCTGCCATTGCACGCACCCCAAATTATCAAATATGTCTCTCTTTCTTTTTATGTTAACAAGTATTTATTTATAACAGTGGTCTCTGATATGCTTTCTCTGTTACTACTTATTAAAGAGTTCATTCTCTTATCCTTTCTTTTTTTTTTTTTTTTTTTTTTTTTTTTTTTTTTTTTTTTTTAGTATCACTCTTGCACGTTCTCACACAGTCAGAAATTTACTTCTCTTATCCTCATACATTAATCAAGGCATACCATAAGAAATGGCAGTAACTAAACACCATGGTCTTAGTAAAGTCTAATTAATATTTATCTTAAGAAATAAATGAATTATTCAACTCGCGAACCGTTTGCTCTTATTATGAAATTCACATGAAGCTACTTTCTTTCCCAACGTTCATTTCATTGATATATTAATTCAATAAATCGACAAAACATAATACAGCGACTATGTTTCTATCAGTCATAATACTTATCGTTCTGCCGCGATATTATCTTATGGTCAGTTCCTTGATTATAATCTATTAAATATATTAACAAATATTGTATAGAGGTCTGCACTTAAGCTCAATGTATATTAGCTGGCTTGCCATTTGAATTTACTTTGCATAATCCATTTTTGTCCAGCATTATGTGGATCGCATGGTGCAAGAACAGGTTGCGAGGCATCTCCTGAACGCGGTTTTGACAGACAATGGCCTGTATTTGTGTGCCTGATCATCTTTGTCTACAATATTCGTAATTAAGTAATTGAAATAAATTATTTACATTAAAGAAAATGAATTTTATATTTTATACCTCTTCATTATAGACCCATGCTTGATTACCACCCATCCCATGGCAACGAACAATTTTAACTGGACCTTGTGGGCTGGCTGCATCAAGGCACATATCATCCGACATTATTTGTTGTCGTTTCGTATAAGCAAACACCTAAATTTTATGACATTTTGCCAATGTAAGTACAAATTATAACAAATAAGTTATTTTTATATTTAAAATATTCCAAACATACCTGATTACCACCTAGTCCATGACAATAACTAATGCCAACAACTTCTCCTGTTCTTCTACCCATAGTATCCAAACAGGTATGCGTATCAACATTTTTAACATCACCAAGATAATAATAATCTAGCGGCATCGGTGATTCAGGATAAATATTTTCTAAATACCACCTGAAGCTCTTGCATTTAAGATGTTCTCTTAATTTTATTCGTTCTGATACATTTCCAACGACTACATTTCTTGCACCTGCAAAGTTTTATTTTTGATAAAGGATAAATTGCATTATATTTTAATATAAAAATGTGAATATATATATTAGTAGAAAATAAGATAATAAATTATGTCAGGATATGTGCTAAATAAAGAAATTGCCATGTGTGATACATTAATATTTGCCCATGAGAATGACCACAGTATTATACCATGAGCATATCAAGATACGAACAAATAATTAGATATTTGAAAGTGAAAAGAATTTCGTGATATGGCTCTTATTTACTCGTGTGAAAACTCGTACACTGTAAAAATATTATGTGCAATAGTGATAACGTGATTTTAGTAACAACAAAAATTTTATTATAGGGTTTTCTTTCTTTCTTTTCTTTTTTTTCTTTTTTATTTTTTTATTTTTTTTTTAGAAAACTATATCAATTATGTTTAAGCAATACCCTCTCGCTGCTGAAATTGAAATACTGATTAAAAATCCTGCAATTAAATAGCGCCCTAAGGTGGATATGAACGGGTATCTGATAGAAGTAAGCAATATTCCAAAACCATAAAGTAATTGTGTTAATTGCAAAAACATGCTAGCCACCCAAAAAAAAGATACATGCAAAATAAAGAAATCAGAAGTATTTATAAAGTATAGATATATAAGGTATAAGAATTGTCTTTCTTTTTCTTTCTTTCTTTCTTTCTTTTTTTTTTTTGAGACATTGGTGTTAGTGCTACCTGGATTAATGTTGTAATAGAAGTACTTCCATTGGTCCAACCAGACCTCTGCGAGGCGCGCATTGTTGTGGTTCACTATCTTGTTGGTACCACCAGGGAAGGTATACGGAGTTGACTTACGGAATACATGTCCAACGTGTGAGCATGTTGCAATTTCCAATGTCCCACCACACATCCATATCTAACCAACTCAGTTGTGTTAGTGTGTTAGCAAGTACAATCAAATTACATAATAAAAAGAAAATCAGAAAATACATTATGCATATTATCAAATTCTCGACCTCGTTCTCTCCCATGGATTCCTATAATATAGCTAAACAAATATCAAAGGCAAGCGATATCTTATGTTAGTTGGCTGGATGGATGAGTGGTTAAGGCTACGTTTCACACATATTAGAATATCAAATAAATCAATACATTATCAAAAATGTAAAGCATAATTATTTTTAACTATTATAGTTTCCCCTATGTTCACATAACACGTCAAACAAGAAACATTTTTAACATTATACCAAGTAATTATGAAATCATTTCATCTACTTTCTATGTTTAAGTTTATAAAGCAATAAGTCGACTAAAATTCTTACACCTTTATAATGCAGCTATTTAAATGTATGATATAGATAAAAACATTACACAATAAATGTGCAGGATGTAAAAAACCATTCCAAAGTTTTAATAATATCATACTTTAAATATTCTTTTCAACAGTATTTTGGAACGCTAAGAATACAAAAAGAAAAAGGAAAAATAAGAAAATAAAAGAATAACCACTAACAAAATAATGTAACTAACAATAACTTATATCAGATACCCGTTATACATATTATAATCTTATTTTCACATGACTTTGTTTAATATCTTCTTTAGATATATGATATGGTTTTTCTATCAAAGTGAGTTATAAAACAATTTGCGTTTTGAAGCATACTGTCTGCTTATTATTTCCAGCATACATGCATTAAAAATTTTGTAGTAGTTGTCATTTATTAGTAAAACTTAATTGTATTATTCGAATCATATTGAATATTGATTAATGCGAATAGGTAAAACTATGCATTTATTTATCTAACCTGGGTTCATGGCATAGTAAAAATCTCTCCACTCATCCATCCAGACTTCGGCAACCCTGGCCGCATTGTGTAGAACTATCTTGCTGACCCCACCAGGAAACGTATACGGGCTCTTGTCGCGGAATACATGTCCCACGTGTGAACATGGACTGATTTCTAATGTTCCACCACATTGCCATACCTATAAGGTACTTATGATTTAAAAATAGAAATACAAGTGAAAATTTCATACAACCGTAATGATTACCAATTGGTATTTCTCTGTTTCTGAGGATGAAACTGTTAATCATAATAAGCAAGTGTGTCTAACAAGATAAATAAGAAAGAGTTAGAAAGAAAACTATAGAAAAAAAATTATTTATGGAATTATCAAGCATAAAGACAAACGTTGAATTTTCTTATCTTGTAAACGGTCAGTGTGTTAGTAAATAAGAGAAAAAAAAAGAAAAGAAAAAAAAAAAGAAAAGAAAAAAAACATAATGCACAAGGTATAATGTGTTAAAAACAAAGTGTTATATCAAATATCGATTACTGTAACTGGCAATGCGAAAAAACTCACTCGGAAACTCATTTCAAGATTTTCACCACCCCATATATCCATTCCTTCGTCGTACGCACCAAGCTCGTAGAAATAGTCTTTGTCTATAGAAAACAAACCCCCTGCCATTGTTGGTGTACGTAAAGGAGCTGTTCTATCCCCGTTTCTTCTATCCATTTCTCTTTGTGCGACTCTGTACCTTATTAATTGGAATTTCTACGTTAGAAAATTTATATATATAAAAAAAAAAAAAAAAAAAAAAAAAAAAAAAAAAAAAAAAAAAAAAAAAAAAAAAAAAAAAAAAAAAAAAAACTACGTCTAATGAGAAATTTAATCAATGCAATAATAGAATAAGAACAATGCTATACCATCGGAAGTTCAATTTCCAATTGAAACCGCCCCAAGTCATGTCACTAGCAGGTATATATTCAAACGTATCGTCGCTAATAACATCGATGATCGGACACACAACGATTGTCCTGTCGTCCGCTATCCTTGAAAGCAATGGTTCCAACCATCCTTCCGTACACTCGCAATGTGCATCTAAAAATGTTATAACTTGACCCTTCACGTGTTTCGCTCCCAATAATCTAGCTCTTATAAGACCCGATCTTGTCTCCGTACGATAGACGTACGTTGGTACGGGTAAAGTTTTAACATATTCTTCTAAATCCTTTTTCAAATGATCTGCAATTGAAAAAGTCATATGTTAAAATTATTACACGGCTTGTGAATTATTGGAATGGGAGGTGGGAAAAAAAAAAAAAAAAAAAAAAAAAAAAAAAAAAAAAAAAAAAAAAAAGAAACGTAACACATACCTCGTTCACTAGCGTCATCAACGAGAATGATCTCTTTTAACAACGATCTAGGTGATCTATTGATAACGGACCAAACGGTACGCAACAATGTGCTCCAAGCCTCGTTATGAAAGACGATAACGATACTGGTGTCCGGAAGATACTTGTTGTACTTTTTCGTTTTACAACCTTCGAGTCTAATGTCTTTTAAAGAACGATGCAAAGAAATCATGTCGCTAGCCATTAGATTAAATTGATTCAATTTAAATAACTCTTGTTGCTTGGTTTCGAGTTCAGGAGCGATATGTACTGCTGCTCCCATTTCACCTGCGCTACCCTTATTTTCTCTAACGACCTTCGCGGGTCTCCATAAATGTAATTCCGATTGCTTGTACTTTCTTTTATTATATAATTGTATATCGACAGTTTCTCTTTTCATCGCTTGAGGATGTGGCTGACTTTCTTCCGTCGGCGTTTGCTTATTCGTATCGGAACAACCCCATCCGGATCCTCCGATACAATCCGAATAGAACATAAGTACCATCACGTCTACCAGAAACCATACCAAAGACGTTAGAAGAATCACTTGACACGTGTGAATACGAATCTTGGAGCGAAACATTTTCCCTCGAGTCCTGACCCTCTTAATCCCGAGTGCATCACCTAATTTTCCTTATTTTCTCCCTTTCGAAAAAACGAACGTTCTTTCGATCTATTTTCTTATCCGAAGATTATTATATTTACCAATCAATCAATCAATCAATCAATCAATCAATCAATCAATCAATCAGTCGATCAATCCATCAATCAATCGGTAGAATCCAAATTGAATTTCCAAATAATTTTACATGATTCTATTACAGTCTTTCTCTGCTTCTCCCTGAAACAAAGATGATTACATTCATTTATTATAATCTTTTATTTCTTTTATTTTATTTATTTATTTTTTTCTAAGAAATAGAATTCCATCGCGTTTTAAATGAATTAAATTTAAACTACGTTGCTTTCACATGCCAGAAAATATATTCTCTCTGTTTCGGTTAGCAACAACGCCCCCCCCTCTCTCTCTCTGGTAATTATTAAAAAGCGAAAGGGATACTGTGTGCGGGATGCGTTTCGTAGGTACACAGGAAATTGATCCGTGCAAAGGCAAATCTCTCTCTCTCTCTCTCTCTCTCTCTCTCTCTCTCTCTCTCTCTCTCTCTCTCTCTCTCTCTCTCTCTCTCTCTCTCTCTCTCTCTCTCTCTCTCTCTCTCTCTCTCTCTCTCTCTCTCTCACACAATCTCTCGGTCTTTCGCTCAACTAATGAGACCGTTCACTCTCTGGGAAATTATATTGTGGTGAGGAAACGGCCGAGCAGCCGATGATATTAATTAATTAGAGAACCATTAAATAATGTATTTTCTAGCTAACGGCGAATCCAATAACGATATTCGCGAAACAGCTGCCGTTGAATATCGTATGTGTATATATATACACGTATATGTAGTATATAATATATATATATATATATATATATATATATATATATATGCAGCAGTGTATATTATTCTATTTTTAAAATTAAGTTCATAGGTATTTTCATTCAAGTGGTGGATTGATCTATTTCAAGCTACATAATATATATATATATATGGATTATCGAATTAATACTGAATTAATAGAGAAAAAGAAGTGGTACGTTCGATTTTTCTGTCGATATCATCCTGGTTGACCTATAATATGACATTTATTCCTTTATTATTTCTAATTGAATATTCACAAAGCTCAGATAACATTGTTCATTTAAACATTGTTAATTTTTTGATTAAAATAAAATCTACTTTACAAAACGTATTATTCACTTAATTTTTTTTTCGTTCTTGGGACCAAAATCTGATCATTTTCATTCTGTTCGCAAAAGGAATTAGAACCGATAAGGTATGCGTGTTTTTGTATATGTGCGTTTTGAATAAATGTATTCAAAGAAACAATTATTTTCTTTTTCTTCCTTTTGTTATTTACTCAAGTAAAAGTATGTACGAGGACACGTAGGAGATCATATAAGTCAAACAGGATCTTCATTGGCGAAGGTTATCGCGTCCCACATACGCAAAGTTTCATTGAAACTGAAAGTATACGAGAGAGCCTTTCACATATAATATATATACATTAAAAAATAATAATATAAATATTTATACATTTTTCGATCGATATAATGGCGAGTGTAAATTATATAAGTTGTGAAATAATAATAATAATAATAATAATAATAATAATAATAATAATAATAATAATAATAATAATAATAATAATAATAATAATAATAATAATAATAAAAAGTAATAATAAAGAAAAATTTACATTTTTATTGATTGTAACAATTATTTCAAATGTTGCTAATGATTTTAAGATTTTATAGTAGATTATTTTTTTTTAATATTAAAGCTCTCTCCTTCTAATCTAAATATGTTAAGTTGTTCAGTTCACACATAAATTACATTAGTTGTTATAAAGATGAATGTAAAAAATAAAAAAAAAATTATGTCTTTATCGGTGTTTCAAAATATTTTAAAGATTGCCTAATGTTTTCAGATTTTAAGATAGATCATTTTAGAGTAAAAGATTCTCTCTCTCTCTCTCTCTCTCTCTCTCTCTCTCTCTCTCTCTCTCTCTCTCTCTCTCTCTCTCTCTCTCTCTCTCTCTCTCTCCCTCTCCCTCTATATATATATATATATATATATATATATATATATATATATATATATATGTATCTGTATCTTTTAAAAATATGTTAATTATTGAGTCCACATATAAATTACTTTATTAAAAGTATAAAGATAAATATATGTATACGTATTTTTAGGTCAATTTCCTGTAAATTATGGAGAAAAAAGAAACTAACATGTTTTAATCGACGTGTCAAAGTATTTTAAAAGTTGTTTTCATGCTTTAAAATTTTAAGATGGATTCGTTGTTAGGTTGTTAAATAACTCTTCTTTTCTGTTTAAATATATAAATAATTAAGGTGCACGAGAATATTCCTGACGATGACGTTTCTGTCATAAAATCTATTCATGCAATAAAAGAAGTAATAATTTATGACACGTCGATTGCTCGGACATGGCTCGATTTTATTGAATTCTTTCAATCTTAAGCGAGATAAAATCCCATATTGGAATGACGTAACGGGGTTGAACAATTAATGAATAAGAAATGATCAAATATATATATATATTTTTTTTTTTTTCAAATTAATAATGAAGGCTAAACACCAATGGTACCCAAATGATTTTAAAAGTCAATTACAATTTCTTTTAAGACAATTTGGATTAATTTATTTTCTATTTTTTCAGATTAAGTCAAAATATAAGCCAAACTATAAAGCTAAGAAATCTCGGAAAAGAGCAATTGTGTTTTTTTAAATTGCGGGCGTTAAATATATTTATGAACCTACTTTCCTGACATTTCTTTTTCTTTCTTTCTTTTTTTTTTTTTTTTTTTGTTGCGTGTTCTCTCAATGCGAAAAAGAAGAGGATACATATTTTCGAGTGCAATTTGTACGCGTCTGGTTCTAATGAGCTAAAACTAGGTCTACTTTCGCCAAAGTATATGCGGACACATTGTTCTCGCTAGCCTTCTTGTAGTTTTATCTTTTCGACATTTGACTGGTACTGTTATACCAGTACTGGAAAATTATTCCAGAATAGAGCTTCTCTCGGCGATACCGCGATACAATAAAGATCGCAGTATCATACGGATACCGTTATTACGCGCGCCGTTTTATACGGGTCACAAACCGGCACATACTTTTCCACATTGTTGAGAATGAATTTAGCGTGAGACACACGTTTCTGTTTATCCGATCGAACTTCGTTAAAAAAAGGAAAAAAAAAGAGACCAATATCGCCGAACTCTCTATAAGACTATTATTTTTTTTTTCGTGTCTACAACAAAATTACATATATAGAGTGAAAGTTGTAGTATTATTTGTATTATATAAAAAAGTTTCTAAGCTTGTAGTTCTACAATCTAAAAATAAAAAGAAATAAATAAGTAATAAGAGAAAGAGTAATCGTCTTGTAAAAATCACTCGGAAACATTTACCGCTGACCTGTGTAATTATAAATGCGTAGTGCAAGTATAAATTTCACTTAAAAATAACAAAAAATAAACAAAAAAAAAAAAATAAAAAACCGAATATAAAATAAAAATTAATTTTGTAGCGCGATTAAATGAAATGAGCCTTTTAAAAAATGCATATATATGTGTATTTATATAAAGTTTAAGAGAGGTTAACAATTTATTTTTATTCTACTTTACATTGAACTTATTCGAACATTTAAAATAGTATTGCTCAATAAATCAAACGATAAATATAATGTAAAATCCGTTGTAAAAAAATGCAATAGGAAAGCTATAGTTCGTATACGTTTTACTGCAAAAAAAAAATAATAAAAATAAAAGAAATTAATGTTTTATTGTCAGTAAAAATATTTGAAAATACGGATAATATAGAAATGGAATGGACTGTGAGGAGTTTAGCAGCATAACGAAACGTCATGCATGGCTAATTTTTCTTCCCATCAGCAAAGCTATAGTGCTGATGAAATACTATCTTTCATTCTCTATCTTTTTCAGTTTCTTATTGGCCATTTTTCTTTTTTTCCTTTTCTTTTCTTATTTTTTCTTTTCTTTCATTTCATTTCTTCGTATTGTGTAACAGGATTTAACCAGCTCAGCGAGATATTGCAGTTTTAACTGCGGAGGAAATTCTCTCTCTCTCTCTCTCTCTCTCTCTCTCTCTCTCTCTCTCTCTCTCTCTCTCTCTCTCTCTCTCTATTCGTTTCGAAAAGATTTCTCGATTATTAACAAGCGAAATGCAATTCGATCCAAACCGAATGTAGCTTTATAATATACAAGTGGATTTCAAAAGGATCAACGTTGTATTGCATCGAATTCGAATAAGCTGCACAATCCTTATTTTCTAAATCCTACTCTTTCGTTATAAATTATTATTTAATTTTAAATATATATTTATTTATTTATGTAAAATGCATGACTTCAATGTTATATGGCATTAGGCAATATTGATTCTTAGTAATCTGTTTAAAACCTTCATTACGTATTTACAAGGGATCTATTTATTTTAATTTTTTTTTTACTCCTATTATCTAACGTCAGAATTCGAGACTAAATTTGATATAAATCGATCGATTTTTTTTTTACTTTAATAATTTAATCTCCAATATTACGTCACTTCTATATATTTTATATCGATTAGGAGGGAGACAGAAGTTTTTCGGTATTTTTAAACATCGATTGTTCCCTTTGACGACAATTTTGGCTAATCTTATTTCCAAATTGTGAAACTACGAGTCCAATTACAAGCCTGAAAAAAGTTTCGAAACAGAGTAATTGGATTTTTTAAAATCAGCCAGAAACTTTTCGTTCGTCCTACATTAATGACGTTTCTAAAAATTGTGAGAGAGTAAATAAAACATAAAAGAAAGAAAATAAAAAATGAGTGCATCTAAAGTCGGTCATACAGCGTTAGCTTTTCTATTACATTTGCACGATGAAATACGAAAGAAAATATAATGATAATTTTAATGCCAGGAAACGATTATCTTTAAGTAAATACAAATTGCTTTTGTTCCGTGAGAATGTAAAACCTAACGATAAAGTCTCTTTGTATTTCTTTCTGTTATCCCTGTCTTCCGTAAGTAGAAAGAAATTATTACTTGAAAGTGATAAAAGTCTCATAATCATCCGATATGCATACGTCAAACTATGCTACTTTATGGTATGTACAATAAACATTAATGAGCAAAAATGTAATGTACAAGAAACATAAATTCAACGGGAGCATCGGGACTTTACACGTTTTATATTTATTATTCTGCATTATCTCGTTAATTTTATGTCATTTTGTTTGCTTCGTAAATTTATAAACATTTGTTATTTCTGACCATAATTTTAATTACGTAATGAGGGTATTTCAAAGGGTTTAATAACGTTCGATACTCTATAATGCAATGTAACTTTGAAGTCACATACTTCATATCAATGTATGTATGTATATGTGTGTATATATTATATATAGAGAGAGAGATTTGTAAAGTTTTACTTTGTATTCTCCCGACAAAATTAATTGTCATTTTATATTTCAAATTATTTCTCATAGTTTTCAAGTAGTTATACTTTATGATTATACTTAGTATACTAATAATAGTATAATACTATAACTTTTACATTATATTGTCTTAGCATAGACAAAAGCATAGAAAATTAGATTATAAAGGATTAATGGCTTCAACTATATATATTATACAATATATTTACTTTATTATGACACACACACACACACACAGACACAGACACACACACACACACACACACACACACACGCACGCACGCACGCACGCACGCACGCACGCACACACACACACACACACACACACACACACACACACACACACACACACAGGATAATATAAGTAATACTATAACTTTAACATTATATCATTTTTGTCAACGTGCCAAATAAAATTGATGTATAAAAAATTAAATACACGATATATATATTTTTTTTAAATAATAAAACGAACAATGAAAAGCGTAAACATGACTAAATAATTGTCGCAAATTACACGTGTTCCCTATCAAAATAGTATTTTTACTCAAATAATTCTTTTTTAAGTTATTGCCAAAAAAGTCATATCAATACGATTGATATGCTATTCTTGTAGAAATCGTATAGTTTATCACACGAATTGATAATTTTCGACGCGTTTACATGATACTAATCGGATTGGAATTCGACGATCGACACTTGGGACGTGTCACGAATAACGAATCACTGTAACAAACGGTATCTCGATAACGCCATACGCGTTATTGTCATACCAATTGACAACCGCAATTGATCAAAAAAAAAAAAAGAATAAAAATAATAAATAATATTAACTAATAATAATAACATTATAAGAACAATAACGAATTATATTAATGATACAATAATGATGATTAAAAAAAAATTGACATTCCTTTTTACGCGGGAGACGAATGACACGAAACTGATTCGTTAAGAAAGTAGAATAAAATAAATTCTAAGTGGATCAAACCGAAACTGCAAATAATTCGAGCGCATCGACCGCTAAAAGAAACGATCTTTTCCCCCTACCCCTTCTTCTTGTTCTCCTTACGAAGAAGAACCACCACCACCACACCGCCAAGTGAACGATCATTAATTTTCTTTATTTTCGACTTGATAATAATTTCTTTTATTATTCGAAAATGATCATTACGAAAGGATAACTTCTAATCTTCTAACGATACGCGTATCGAATCGAAATCAAGGTTGCGTTCGAGGAGGTCTTTCGTAACCTCCCCCTCTGAGAAGACGGAGATAGCATGTGCGTACCTGAAATCTCTCTCTACGCCGCGTCACCGTTAAAACTAATACACGTAACACACACTAAAAAAGAAAACTCTACTCTAACGTAAGTACACGAGGTGGAGAGAGAGAAAGAGAGAACAAGTATGCATACGTGTAAATATAGGAAAGTCCTATACATAAATCACATGGTCTGGATTTTTTTCTAAGAAACGAACTTTTAATAAAAGAAAAATTAAACTGTACATGAGTATATAAAATATATACCTGTTTTTTCCGAAAGAGACGAATGTCCTTGGCAGCCACGTTATTTTTTTTTTTTATTTTTCTTCTTACAGGATCAACGTTGATCTGGAGAAGAAAGGCCGAGTAATACGAAGAAGATGTAAATACACACGTTAGGATACATCTATGCTGGTATTTATCTCTTGAAGGCACGCGAGAGCGTCGTTCCGTTGCGTTGACGACACGTACATACGTACGCGTGTACGTAATTGTTCTTCCTCGATGATTTCGAAGAAACAAGGAACATAAAAAGAGACAGATTGAAGATCAGACAAAATCACGAATGAATGAATGAACGAATGAACGAATGAACGAACGAACTTATGTACGTTCGATGTAACGAAATAAAAAAAGAACGATAATCGCGAATGAGCCGCCGCCTGTTTCGTCGTAACGGATCGAAAGAACGTTCTGATTGATTCAGATTGGAGGTGGTTGAAGAAGGTGGCGGTCCTCGAATCAAAGGGAACAGCGGCTTACGGAAGACGCACGATTCGATGACGACAATGACGATAATCACGATCACGATTTACGACGATAACGACGGCGACAATGACGACGATACGAAATCTAAGAATTCGCGCACTCACTCGCGCGCGTCAAAATTAACGTCACGCCGATCACAGACCGCCGGCGTACAGCTGCTCCTCTTGTACAGTCTCTCTCTTTCTCTCTCTCTCCCTATCTATCTCACTTCTACCGAGAAACGTGAGAATTCGATCGTCACAACCGTCTCGCCCCCATCATCCGTCACCGGCGAACTTCACACTGCGTTGCGACGACTACTCCTATACTACCCTCTGATTGGTTGCGACCTTGACGAATAGTAGACGGTCGCGCTAGAGGATAACGCTACGACCAATTAGAACGCTCATTATCCAATATTATTTTCGTATATTTTCATATATTATTACTTTACGATTTAATTTTATTTTAATAGATCTAATAAAAGTATCCTTGATTGTCGCAGTTGTAAAACGATTTCATTATTTAATTTCTATCGATGAGATACGATGCAACGAATTGAAACGTTCATAAGGAATATACATCGAATATCAAAGAATGATCGATGATTATTCGTTTATTATATTACGATTTAATTTTTTTCGAATTAAATAAAAGTACCTTTGACTGTTGTGTGGCGTTGAATAATTATATAATTCAATATCCCTCTACGATTCCGTACAGCGAAACAAAATGTCGAAAGTCAAAAATGTTTAATCATTCGTTTATGATACCGAGGCGAATGTTTTTTAGATTAGATCACTTTTAATTATTGCGTTTAATTAAATGATTTAGAATAATATAATAATCTGGTTTCTTCCAATGATTTAACGCGGTGCTTATTACGTTACTTTCAACGTCCAATCACAGACGTTGATGAAATCGTGATTCGCGAATCATACCGTCGTAGTCCAATTATCTTCCGTCTTCATCTGTTCTTAAGGCAAACATTGAAAAGTACCACCAACGATAATATACGAGTGGCGACATCTGTTCTCCAATAGGAACTATGGTCGATAGGAAGTGGTACGAGCGGCAAAGTCGAAAGGTAATGCGCGTTATTATTTCTGCATAATTATTTACGTTATTTCGAATATATATATATATGTATATATGTATGGATGTATATATATATATATATATATATATATATATATATATATATGTTTTATTAAGTTACTTTTTTACAAATATTATCTTGCGTAAATATTGTTAGAACGTAATATCATGTTTTTAGTATTAAAAATGTTCAGATATCGTTATTAAAGATTGGAAAGATGGCGACGTATCATTAATGAATTATTTTTTCCAATAATTATATATTATTTTCTTATTTATTTCCTTATACAGTGACTAATTAATTCATTTAACTGGCAGTGTTGATTAAATCGTACTAAATTAGAATAGTAATCTTTTATTTTGACAATCGTTTATCTTTATAGGTGATCGGACTCGCGAATGATTTAGAAAAAAATGGTTACTAATTGTATGAAAAATTGCTCGAAGAAAAGAATAGCTATTAAAAAAAGGAAATAAGAAGAGAGAATATAATTAGGTAAGTATATGCATGCCTTATCGTCTTCGTTTTTAAATAATTTTAAAATAATTGAAAATGGTAGAAAATGAAGCGGAAACGTGCATGTGCACTTTTATTTATTATTACGTAGGACGCAGCCAATGCGTTTAGGTTAGAAATGACGTTAGATCTTGCATAAGAAAAAGAATAATATTGATCGATATTAATAATGGTATATATTAATCATGAACCTTATTAATTATGAGCATTGATGTCATATGCATTACAAATAGACAGATATGTGTCATTTATGTATGTATGTGTACGTTTAACGTAGGTATAGGTAGATATATATATGTATATATATGCATATATATATATATACTTTATTGGTCCAGCTGTGTAACTACATAGAACTATTTATAAAACTTTACAAAATGCTTCGTGTATCGTAACAGGAGACCTTGCAAGCTTTTATTTACAAGGTTATGAAATAATGAATTGTTTCTAAATCGGTTTACGTCAAACTACGATATATACATATATGTATATATATACATATATCGCACGCTATTTCGATATCGATTATCGTTTTGTAGTTATCGATGTTGTTAAAGATGAAAATTTATTTATTTTCTAAATCTATGTCGTGATTGTACAAGTTAGAGAAGTTTTTTTTTTTTTATTTATTTATATACGATTCGATAGAGACGATTTTTGAGATCATAATGTGTATTTAGTTATAATTGTAGTCGTAATGTTGATTAACGTGTTTCGAGTTAATTAGGATCTTTTTTCATCAATCAAGCGAGCTGAAATTATAATGAAATAAGCAGATTCACTATTTATATAATTGATTAGTAATTACGGATGTTGAAATTGGGTTTTGCTTTTTTCTTATATATATATATAATTATATATATATAATTTTTCATCGCAACGTATAGTACTCATCATTCTAACAATTTATTTATTAAATTGATAATCCATATTTTTTTTTCTTTATCTCTTATTTGTATTATATATATGTATTATATATATATATATATATATATATATATATATATATATATATATATATATCTGTTACAATTCTTTTCCATTTCTTTCTTTTTAATATCGTTTTCAACGAAACAAGTTCAACATATTGTTTTATAAACATGATAGAATTATTTTCATACAAATGATAACGCATTAGACAAATTGAAAATTTAACGTATATCTCACGTGCTTATACAACTATATATTTTAATATTAAACATAGAAAAACGTTTTGCCACTTCTTTTTTTTTTATTCTTTTTCTTCTTCTTCTACCTCTACTTCTTCTTTTTCTTTTTCTTCATTTATTTTGTTGGAAAATTTACGTATATATGTGTGTTTACGTAAAATATTTGTTTTATTCGATAATGTAGATTCACGATAAGGAGAAAATATTAGAATAACAGATATGTGTATGTGTTACATATTCCCCAATAATGTTCAACCATATTTATGTGCAATATAAAGTAATAATCGATAATTAATAAAGAAAAAAGAAATATTTATAGTATAAGAATTATTTTTGAAATATGATTATTATAAGAATTCGAAATAACAACTTCTCTTATTAATTATACAAATAATGCTTTTAAAATTTAATGAGAAAATATCGTGTGTGCGTATGTAGGTGTATATATATATATATATATATATATATATATATATATAAATACGCATATATATACATATATATTGTAATTATTGACTTCCAACGGTATAAGTATGAGTGAATATTGAAAAACCCGTAACATATCTGGTATCCATTAGAAACTGGCAGTATTCCAACAATCCACCCTATTAAATTATACTTTCGACATATCCTGCGTAAATCGAGCGAAGCACTGCCACATTATTATACTATATTAATTAGAAGAAAAAAGAAAGAAAGAGAAAAAGACCTTGAAGTTTACGTATCAGAAACAGCTGTTTCTTTTAATTCACGATTGTATACGTATTATTTGTTATTTTTATGATTTATCATATTACGCGACGTTTATAAGTATCAACGGAAAATAGCATGAACAGTAGCAGCAACAGCAGCAGCGTTAAATACAGGGTGGGCCAAAAGTTCATAGGTGGGCCATAAGTTCTTACGTGATTTTTAATAATCGATTACTCTTTTTCGAGCATTTTTTCAGGCTTGTAATTAATCCTGTAGTTTTACAATCTGAAAAAAATTTTCTCTACAAAGTTTCGAAAAAGAAAAATTGATTTTTATATTTATCTACAAACTTTTGATCCATTTAGAAACTTTTAGCACATATATATATGTATATAATATTCAGGTACTAATTATTTTATTCTAGATCAGCAAAAAACGTAAGAAAATTTCAAAAACGATCGATTAGACGAATAAAATCGATGATCTGATAATCTTTGTGTGAGAGGGGAGAAGGGTGTAATTATAATCGTTATTATCAATTTCCTTAAGAAATGCACATACATGCTACGAAGTGCGTTTAAAAGTTTTCTTTTTTTTTTTTTTTAATATTTTCCTTGTTTTTCTTTTTCTGATCCTTTTTTTTTTTATATTTGTTTTTATCGTCGTCGTCAATGCGAGAAGAAAATTTCTCGTAGACGTTCAGTCTTAACTATAAATATTTTCTTCCCCTATAAATCGTCCTTCCACCTTTATCACCACCTCCATCTTGTCCTTGTATTGTGCATATATATATACATATATATACATACATACACATATATATATATATATATATATATATATATACACACACACATATATATATCAAATGTACACATGATCCAAATACGCACATGATGTTTAAAACGCGAATGAGAATATTTAATAATTCGTGGGATGTGTGTGTATGCATGTCTGTGTGTGTTTATTTCTTCTTGGAGACCAGCTCCGAATATATATATATATATATATATATATATATATATATATATATCATTGTTTATTTTCTATTATTTATACGTAACAGTATAACATAACGTAACGCGCATTTATTGTTGCGCTATTGTTGTTCTCCGTGCATTAGATATCTAATAGCGAAACATTTGGTAAACAAATGGAGAGAATTAGGGAAGAAATCGATCCATCGAATTTTGCCGCGACATTAAGGCGATATATATATATATATATATATATATATATATATATCTTTTTTTTTAATATATCATAACGAATTAATGAGTTGAAGTGAACATTAATTTTATCATTTTAATTTATCAAATAAATTTCAACAATAAGAAATAAAATTTCATCATTTTTTAAACCAATGGAATCGTTTTTTTCCCTTGTAGTTATATACAGTGAGTGACAAAAATATTCGGACGCCGTAGTATATTTGAATAAATCGGTTTATATTTCGATTGTTCATGAATAAAAAAAGAATTTTGTTTTCCTGTTATGTATTGCTTATTGTAATGAACAAAAATATACAATTTAATGTATCTATGCTTAGCCATTACAATTTTATACGCATTATAAATGAAATGTTATTCAATTTTCGCGTTATAAAAATATTCGGGCACTCATTATATTTTCTAGATAATACGTCTAAGACACCAAATACCTCACTGAAAAGCAATATTTATATATTTATATGCGTACTACGAACTTCGAATTTTATTTATCTTTAATATTACGTGTATCGTGTAATTTTCTTTTGATACTATACATTACACGTATAATGAAAATTGGTCGCAAATGCAAAAATACGTCTTTTGATGTCAGACAATCGTGATTTTTCACCGCGAAAAGGAAAAATCCTATCGTGAAATTAGTGCTCTGTGAAATTTAAGCAAAAGTAATATTGCTGACGTTACAAGAAGGTTTCAACGAGATCGTATTGAATTCATATCTCAAACTGGCCGACCAAGGATCTGAAATATTAGAGAACGCAAACAAGTTGTACGAAAGATACGAAATAATCCACGTTTGAGTGCTTCAAAATTAACGGTTGAAGTTTCTAAAGTAACTGGAGAAAGATTGCATTCTCAAACAATTCATCGGACATTAAAAGAAAATGGATGTAATGTAGCGAGTAGCCAGGAAAATACCGTTTATTAACGAGGCGAATAGACGAAAACGTGTGACGTTCGCAGAAGAATTTAGTAGCAAGGAAGAAACATGGTTGGATGATGTGATCTTTTGCGACGAAAGTAAATGTAATTTTTTTTGGGGATATTGTGTAACTTAAACGTAACGCAGAGTTAAATCCAACAAATTTATGAGCAACGTTTTTAAGCACAGCGGAGGGAGTATACTTGTCTGGGACTGTATTTCGATCAATGGTGTTGGCCATTTATTTTTTGTTTTGTTTTTGAAGATATTACTGACAAAAATAAATACCTGAAGTTATTAAAAGAAAATTTAATGGAAAGTGTTGCCCACATGGGAATTGAAAAAAAAAACATTTAAATTTTATCAGGATAATGGTCCAGAAAACACAAAGTTCGAATTGTACAATAATTTTTATTGTATAATTGTCCCGAAGTGTTGCATCCTTCACCTCGATCAACAGACTTATAAATCCTATCGAAAATTTATGGGATGAATTAGACCGACGATAGTATGTTTAACTCCCATCGCACGAAAGAAGAGTTAAAGAAGAAATTACAAGAAGAATAGCAACAAATAAGTCCTGAATATTTAAGAAAAATTATTTCCAATATGCCTAATTCGATTAAAACCTGTCCAAAATCAAAAGGGCTATGCCACCAAATATTGAAATTTCGTCAAGTAATTTTTAGAATATCTGTTTTGGTAATAGCGGTATTGGTGTCCGAATATTTTTGTAAAACATGAAAACCGAACAATATTTTATTTATAATGTGTATAAAAATGTAATGGCTAAAAACAGATACATTAAATTGTATATTTTTGTTACTCACAGTAAGTGATACATAACAGGCGAAACAAAGTTTTTTTTTATTCATGAACAATCGAAATATATATTGATTTATTCAAATATACCATGGCGTCCGAATATTTTTGTCATTCACTGTATGCTTACAATAGTTCAACTAACGTCGTTAACGGGAATAGATAGTTTTGTCTACTTTATACAGGGTAGATCAAAAGATTCTAAATTGTTCAAAAGTTCATAGACGTTTTTAAAAATCGATTACTCTCATTCGAGACCCTTTTGGTTAATTTATTTTCTCCCAGATTGTAAAACTACAAGCCTAAGTGCAAGCTTTATAAATCTCGAGAAAGAGTAATTGATAAAATCGTATGTGAACTTTTGGACCACTTAGGAACTTTTGAACCAACCTATTTAAGCTATTATTACGTAACTACAATTTCGATTATTCGTTTCAATATATATATATATATATATATATATATGTATGTATATGTAAATCGACTCATTGCAAACTCTATTAACTTCGCTCGTTTGAGATAAGTACAAATAATAAGATAAGTTCATTTACATTAAACGTTTTACCAGAGATACATTTGTGTGTTGAATTGTTAATCAGAGAAGAGAGTATATCTCTTGATATTTTTTTTTGTTTTATTATGACGACGATAAAGTTTACGGGAAGGTCAAATGGCACATTTCCTTTCTTTTTCTTTGAAATATTAATTAACTACCATAGTTTCTTTCTTTTTTTTTTTAAGTCTTACAATTATCTAACTTATCGTCTATTGTTACTTTTAACTTTCTTCTTAACGTAGGATATTTTATTTATTTATTTATCTATTTATTTATTTATTTATTTATTTATTTATTTATTCATTTATTACTTAATTTTTGTTGTTGTATATTCTTTGATTATCATTATTTTTGAATTATCCCTGGAAATTTCGATCGATCCGTTCTCTACATACACATATCTCGTTTAAACGATACATACACACACGAGACTAACGATTATGTAAACACATTTGGTCTTTCGTTAATGTTACCCACACATAGAAATGCCGACATTGACGTGCCTTTAATAGAGAATCGATTTTAAGCTCCTTTTTAATGATTGAAAAGCCAAACAGCCTGGATATTTATAGATTTGCTATTTGATCGAGATCGTTGCCATCGTATCGAACGTTTCCACAAACAATGAAAAGTTCGAGAATTATGACATGAAATATTATTTAACTTTGGCCGAAACCTCCTTAAAGATTTCTTCCCAATGAATCGCGTTAAAAATTTGTTAAGGCATAAAACATAGTAGGTACTCGTCTCTCTTTTTGTTTTTCTTCTTCTCCCCCCCCCTCTCTTTTCCCTCTTCCACAATCCCAAGTTCCTAATATTATTACCGAAGAAAAAATTTCCTTTTAAACGCTGGTAGTAATTTGTTCGATAACAGTAACGTCTCGATAACGCCTCGGTCTTGTCCTATAAGGATCCATTTGATGTGGATGACTCAAACCTTCTGGTACACTCTTGCTCGGCCTAAGCGGAGCATGAAATTGTGGTTGGTAATAATGTTCGGCAGTGCGTATGCTCTCGCTTTCCCTTTCCTGTACGTTATCCTCAACGTCAAGGGGTACATGTAGGGACTGAGATTTTGGTAACCTTGGTCTTGGTGGTGGTGGACAGGCACAGGGCGGTGGAACGGCACCGAGACTGGATAAACGTGGCCCGGGTAAAACTGGTGATGTCGGCTGTCGACCCCAACCGACCAAGAAGAGCAACGCGGCGCCGCACAAGGAACTCAACGTGCACGCATAGTAGCCCACCCTTGGGCTGTTAGCATTCATGTAACCTACGTGATAACGCAAATTTAGTAGACCCACGGAGACGGTACTTAACCTCCTACGATACTTCTCTTCCTACATCTTAAGTTTTACTCGTTAAGACGTCTTCTCTCTCTCTCTCTCTCTCTCTCTCTCTCTCTCTCTCTCTCTCTCTCTCTTTCTTTTATTAACGTCAACCAACCACTTCGCTCTGGACGTGGAACATTTCTTATATCTATATTACTCGACTTGGCGAACTTAACATGCAAATTCCTTCTCATTCGTTACTATTTTTATTTTCTCTTATTTTTAATTCTTTACTACTGGGTTTCTTTTTTTTATGATTAATATAAGATTCATGAGGGATAAGTTACGGACTCAAGGTATTCCCAGTGAACGACCACTTAAATTATTACATGGTACTGCTCTGTCCTAGCGTTATAATTTTGACATTCTTCATCGGTCTAGTAACGTTATTCTACTATTGTATTGTTAATGTTTCGAGTCGTGTCAACGACACCACTACTTACCGGTAAGAGGAACTCCGAGTAGGATCGGCAATGCTTCCGCTGCTTGAACGAGAGCCCAAGATCTCGCGAAATGTCTTGCCCTTAGTCTTTCGAGTGCCAACATCTTTAAGGAGTAAAGGGCACCACCGAGTGAAGCCCCATAAAGGCCTGACGCCAAGACCAATCCGTGATAACCTTCCACGCTTCCAAGCGCCACTTGAGCTACAGCTTCAAACAAACAGACAACCTAAATCGGATCGTTAATCGATCGTTCCTTTTACGATATTATTCATCATTTATTTGTTTATTTATTTACATCTTCTTTTAATTTTCCGATTATTTAATCTCGTTAACGCGTCCTCGTTTTTATATCCTCCTCTAATTTCATTCCAATCGTTTTAACTTTCATCAACATGCGTAATTATTGAAGCGAGCGATACGAGCTACACGAGCGTCGATATTCTCTCTCTCTCTCTCTCTCTCTCTCTCTCTCTCTCTCTGTATTTTCTTTTCTCTCTCTCTCTCTCTATCTCTCTTTTTTTTTTTTGAAAAATCAATATTCCCACGAACTCTATCTATGGAATACCACGTTAAAAAATAAAAACTTTGTTATACGAGGAGATACATCGAAACGATCGATTATTAATTTCTTTCCTTCAATATTTACTTTCGTTCGTATGTATATTTAGGACATGCAAGAATGCCTCTCAACAATGTACGAGTTATTATTTATTTATTTATTTTTTTTTTTATTTTTTTATTTCTTTCCTAATCGCGTTCGTTAATTATGTTAATCAGTATGGGTCTCGTATCTCTCATCTATTTCTTCTTCTTCTTTTTCTCTTCGAGATGCAGTATTTTTCGCATCTTATTCTTTCTCTCTCTCTCTCTCTCTCTTTCTCTCCCTCCCTTCTTTTTCTTTTTTCTTTATCTTTACGTCTGAAATATATTACAAGTTCTTATACCCTCCTAGTTGACGTCGGTTCTTGAATTCTTTCTTGCTTGCAGCAGCAACATTCGTTAACGTGTACTCTCTCTGACACTTGCCTGTTGCATATTTTAAAGGAACTCTGATATTATCGTAACAGCTGATTTCATACCGGGTGGTCTGAAAGTTCTTAGCTCGGTCAAAAATTCCAAAATTATTTTCAAAATCAATTGATTATTTCTTCGAACTTTTTATAGGCTCGTAACAATTAGACATGTAGTTTTACAATCGGAAAAAAAAATAATCAATCTACAAAGTTTAGGAAAAGATTAATAGAGTTATGCAATCATCCAAGATCTTTTGGTCCCACCCTGTATAAAATATTGATATACTATTTCTTTGCTTTTATAATTTATTCAATTCTTTTATTTGAAATCATTAACGAAATTGTACGTGTATTTTTGAAATCGATCGTTTGTCTTCTGTGCGTGAGTGTGTGCGAGAGAGAGAGAGAGAGAGAGAGAGAGAGAGAGAGAGAGAGAGAGAGAGAGAGAGAGAGAGAGAAAGAGAGAGATAAAAGTAGATATCCTATTCGATCAATCGTCGAAATCATTTGTTAGTTTCTTATTTAAGGTAAACGCACGTTAGAAGACAAAACGTTCTTCTTTCGCCATTAAGGACACATCGCACGAAGAAAATTGCAAATTCTTTTTCTCAGATAGTTTATCTTCTGCAAGTGAATACTGCTTGGTGTCGGGAGCAAACTCGATCCTGCGGAGCGAGGATAAGCCGCTTTTTGGGTTGGAACTCCCTGGCCGTATATTTAGCTCTCACTTGTCAAGTTTCTTTTCACGGCGAAAAGAGGAATTCTTTACTTACACACGAATCCCTGGATGTATCCCGGCTTTCCTTAAAAATACTATAGATAAGCTTTCCTCATTTTTAGTCTCGGTCATTTTATTCCGTCTCTTTTATATCTTATATCTTATTTTTATTTTTATTTTTATTTTTATTTTTATATCTTTATCGCGCTTCATTTTTCAATTATATGACAAATACTATAACCTTCAATAGCTGCCGCTTTTGTCCTTTCCTTTTTTCCTCTTTCATATTTTTATTGCAATCTATATTCTAATACTACGGCGAATACCATAAAACTGGTATCATTATAACGATCATTATATTTCTCATTGATGCAACTCGATGCTTGATTATATAAATCCCATAAACAATTTACGATCCATTACTCTATTTTACGCATCATGGTCTTTTTGAAAATCTCAGAACGAACGTAAAAAAAAATAGAAGGTAACGGTAAGTACGGCAACGATGACGACAGCAACAACAATAAAAGAAAAAGAAAAAAAAAAAAAAAAAAAAAAGAGAAAAAAGGTTAGAATTTCTAATGAGAGATCTCCCGAGTGGAAAATAATTTTTTATTCGTCGAGACGACGGACGATGGCTATCGTGGTACTCCCATACCATTAAAAAGTTCGTCAGTGTCGTGTCTTTAACCACAGTCCCCTCTTATTGAAGAGAGAAAGAACGGAGGATCATCTCTCTCTCTCTCTCTCTCTCTCTCTCTGTCTCTCTCACCTCCTTCAGCCTCTTATCCTTTTGAAGTCGGCCGAGCTCTTTTCCCGGTGTTACTCACACATATACTGTTCCTCACTCTCTCTCCTCTCTCCTCTCTCTTCTCTCTGCTCTCTCGCCATTCTCCGACGAGGTTCACCCTCGGCTACAGTTTCTCGGCATAAAAGTATTTTCCATTCTGGTTTCCCTCCTTTCCCCTCTACTCCACCCCCACCACTATTTCACTCTTATTCGTGTCCGCAGAACGATACCTATAGGTGAATATTACAAGAGAGAGAGAGAGAGAGAGAGAGAGAGAGGACACAATCGTTAAAAAAGTGGTCGCTTCGTACAGAGAGGACATTTAAAACGTTGCGGTCGACGTAACCACTGGTTCAAGAACACTTTTTTAAACTTTCTGTATAATAGCATATAAAATTTAATTTAACGAACACACACATATATATATATATATATATATATATATATATATATATATATATATTATTTAAGTTTGGTTATATCGTTCTCGCGGAACAATACATATGTTAATTCATATTTTATATATATATATATAAACGTTAGTAGAAATAATATCGTGATTTTTATATTTTATCGTTCTTCGTATAGATATATATGAGACAAGAAATAGGAAATTATATTGTAAAGGATTAAAGGCAGTTTCTTTAAAATTTCATTAGGAATGCGAACGAATAATAATAAATTAATGATTTGTGTTCTCCTTTTAACTTAACACTTTACTTTCTCCCTTTCTCCTTTTTATTTTGTCAACGGGATAAAACGGATAAAAAGGAGAAAAGAGAACAGCTTTGGTTAAATGAATTTCATTATCGTTATATTACGTCTCGAGTCGTTTAAACTTTGATTACCCTTTTGACTTAAAGTTAACTTGCGTGATAACTTGACAGTTTGCCGGGAGGGATTTTTTTTTCTTTTTTTTTTTTTTTTTTTTTTCTTTTAGCAGGCAGTTTTAAGTGTCCACCCGAAAAGTGTGGATCGAGTTTTACTTTTGGTTTCTCTTTCCTATACAGTAAAAGTGCTTTTTTCCCTATTGGTCGTCTCTCTTGACCCACAAAAGTCAATTAAAACGTTCATTCTCTTAACGGGTTTTTATCTAGAGACGTTCATCCGACACCTGATTTCTGATTGAAACGATCCTTCTCAAATTATGTTTCTAATAATCGATCGAAACTTTCATGGTTTCCTACTCGAGCCGAAATAAAAAATAAAAAGAAAAAAAAAAAAAAAAAAAGAGAAAAAGAAATTTCGACTGTCGAGATTTACGGAGTTAACACACTGGAAGCTGTATCGACGTTATATGAATCTTCGAACTTTATCCGCGGGTAATAAAACTTAAATAATAGATCTCTCTCTCTCTCTCTCTCTCTCTCTCTTCAATAAGTAATAAAACTTATGAGGAAGAAATCGCGATAGCACGAAACGATCTTTCATTCTTTTCTTGCTTTATTTCTTTTTTTCTTTTCTCTTTTTCTTTTTCCTTTTTTTTTTATATTATTTTCATTTTTAAGAGCAATATACCACGAAGGGACGATATTTTTGATTGGATCCATAAGTTGTTACCATTTTTGCAGGACTTCTAACGTTCTCATGTCGAAAGTATTCACTATAAAATGTTTATCCATTTTTTTTTTCTTTGCGATCGGTATTTACTGCGATCACGATTACGAGTTTTCTAGATGCTTGAGAGTTCTCCATCTCTCTCTCTCTCTCTCTCTCTCTCTCTCTCTCTCTCTCTTTTCTATGAGGGAGAAAGAGATAGACAGATAGATAGATAGATAGAGAGAGAGAAAGAGAGAGAGAGAGAGAGAGAGAAAGCGGGAGATCGGTAGCCAGAGAGATCCGAGGAAATATCTGGCGTTTTCAAAAGTAGTATTCGTGGTTGCCGGCTTGATTCATACGATGCACGACGATAGGAAAAGTGGCTTGGATGTGTAACAGTGTTCTCTGTGTACTGACCAACTCCGAGAAGTGCTGCTTGGCAGAGATATTGCCTGGACACCAAGCACTGAGCAGATGGTCTGGCTGTAACTATCCCCCAAGCCGCGCATCCTAGTGCCGCTGCCAAACCCAAGCAGGTCTGTAGTAATACCAACGAGCTTGCCTCAAGACCGTCTTGATATCCCTGCAATGCCTGAAAGTGAAGTTTCTCATTAAGCATCCTTCTGCATCTTACAAATCTCTTTCACCCTGGCCCTCCTCCTTTATCCCCACTTCCTCCCCCCGTTCTAGATCCGATCGCGTCGAGACAATTTCTTTTCTCTTTCTCTCTCTCTCTCTCTCTTTCTCTTTCTTTCTTACCTAAGTAAGAAATACAACAAATATACAAAGAAAGAGAAAAGAAGTTTTCGTCCTGGAGATGCAAATCTTATAATTAAGCTTCTCGTTAGCTAACGAGCACCTTTTTCGATCTCTTTTTTTTCTCTCTCTCTCTCTCTCTCTCTCTCTCTCTATCTATCTATCTATCTATCTATCCATCTCTTTCTCTCTCTCTCTCTCGTTCTCTCTTTAGAGTTCTCAGGTAAAAGAAATTGCGTGGAATCGGATTTAACACTCGGCGAGACGTCCTAACGAGATATTGTTATCACGAGAATGATTTCGTTCCAACAGAATTTATTATTCATTAATCATGATCGCTAATTGATCATTACTTATACAATGTCGTAATTACGTTTACTCGGATTCGAAACTGTATTAATTTCGAAATTTTTATATTTGAAAAAAATTTATTTAACGTATACGAAAACATGGCTTTGATTTTTCTTTTTCTTTATATATATATATATATATTTCTTTATGCGAACCAATTTTTTGTTATAAAATTTATAAATTGTATTAATAACTAATAAAACGTGATAATTTGTTAAACTTGATCCGAATACCTTTAATAAAATTCTTGTAATATTTTATAAAAGTTATAAATACTGGAAATTTTATTATCGTACGATGATTATTTGTTCGTAGAACAAAGTTTACGTAATCGACTTACGATATAAAAAGCAGGCGTGTACAGTCCAAAACCAGCTGCGCCAGCTGCCAACATGAGCATTCTAACTGGTCGACTTCCCAAAGGACTGAGGTCAACCAATGGCTGTGACGGTACCTTCGTCGCCGATTTCTTTTCCTTTACTTTGCTACGTTGATTTTTGAGATGTAAGATCGCTCTTCGTTGAGGATGATAGAGAGAAGCACTCCTATAAATCAGACCCAGGAAAAAGGCCAAGAATAGTGCTCCCGTAACAGACTGCAATCCCAATCTCCAACCTAGCTTTCTGAAAAGACAATGCAGTTATGGATCCGTGTTTCATACGGTCTGCTACTTATGTGCACCACCGATACGATATCAAGCAATCTTTGACCCTTTAACTATCGATTATTTGATAATTAAATTCTTTTTCGTATTTGTTAGCTACCGAGTTCCTAGTTTTTTTATCTATTTATTTTTTATATTTTGTAATTAATTTTTATAGGCACATCAATGTCCTTCGATCGATCGGTCGTCTCTCTCTCTCTCTCTCTCTCTCTCTCTCTCTTTTTTCTTTCCTTTGATCTCTTCATCTCTTTTCGTTCAAAATCGTATTATCGTTTTATTAAAAGAGGATATAATGGTAGGATACGGTGTAATGGTAAGAAGGACAAAATGGGATAAATAAGGGATGAAATAGTAAGGAAGAAATTAAAGCTTGAAAAGGATACATGTACGTCGTAATGCACTGTCATACGTTCATAGCTCTGTCTCTGCCACTCCCCCCCTCTCTCTCTCTCTCTCTCTCATCCTAAAATTTTCTAGGACAAAGAAAGACCTTGAATCCTTTACGCTTTTGTGTCTCACTGAAGCAGCTTTAAAACTTTATACACGGTAGCACGCTCGTTTCTGTTACCGGTGAAACAGAAAAATCCTATTTCTTTTTTTAACATCATTTCTCTCTGTCCGTTATATACGAGAGAGATAGAGAGACAGAGAGAGAGAGAGAGAGAGAGAGAGAGAGAGAGAGAGAGAGAGAGAGACAGAGTGATAAACGTGAATGTATAAAATACGTGAGCGTTTCACTTGGTGGTATATTGAAGTCCTCTATTATTTAACAATAATGATCTACTTTAGCAGACTAATTATATCAATTTGAGTACTTGATATTAGATAGAGAAAAAGAAGAAGTTACGATATAACTCGAGGAGTTTTTAAGAATGTTGAGTAATCGTGAAATGGTTTTCTTCGTCTTTTTCTTTTTCTTTTTTCTTTTTTTTTTTTATAATTCTTTATATCCATCTTTTATATACCGAATCAGATACAAGGACGAATCTCTATGTTTTACGTAGGATGAGATTTGCTCGATGGCTCTTCAATTGCTTCCCGATAAAAACAGTGAAAGGCGAAGAACTTTACGATACTCAAGGACGAGACCTTTTCAGGGATTTTTAACTTGAATTTTTCTCCATCTTTTTCTTTCTCTATCTCTATCTCCATTTCTCTCTCTCTCTCTTCCATACTCATTCACCCACTCAATCTTTTGCTATAGCTACGGTAACGCGAATAGAGATATAAAGGTGCGTGGGAGTAAACGTATCTTCTGTATCCTGTCTAGTTAAATTTACTATGTGAACGAGTAAGTATTGGTGATGTTGGTGATAGTAATTCTCTAGCGATGCGGCAGCGTGGGCGAACGGAGCGTACGGTCGAGTGGTGTATTTCGCAAAAAACAGAAAAAAAAAAAAAGGGAAAAAGATCACGCGTGGGTGTGTTTCCTCGGTAACGACAAAGCGTGGGCGTGCAACTGCATTTTCATTCAAAGCTAGCAGGTACACGTGTGCCGTCCCCGGAAACGAACGATTCAACACACACACACACACACTCAGGGAAAAAGACACACACACTCTCACAAACATATATATACACAGAACGATCGAAGCTTTCTAATCCCTGGCCTAAATTTCTCCCACGTAATTTCACATTAATCTCTGCTGGTACGTCGTCGTCGTAGTCTCTTTCTCTCACTCACATCCCCATTTTCCTTCGTCATCTTCTCATTTTCTTCGTTATAATATATACATCGCTTATCTCTAGCCAAGGATATCGTCTGAAAATTACCACCCTTTAACCTACCCAACCCCCTCCCCCTAGAAACGAGCTTAACGTGAATATCCCCCAATATCCCCTTCTATCATTCCTCATACCTCTGTTTCATCCTCTCACCCCCACCCCCTCACTCCCCTCACTATCCAACATTCCTCCACTCCCCCGTTTCCTTCTGTGTTTAATCAACGATTAGATAGATGCTCTTCGACTCGTCTTAATCCACCGCATCTGTTCAACTTTATATCAGCTCTTCTGTCTATTAATTTATTATAAACGTATTTTGACTCCGCGTTTAAACGCCCAACAAATTTTCGACGAAACACGGACGTTTTCGAGAGACCGCGAGTAAAATCCTCTGTATCTATCTATCTTCCCCTTCTCTCTCTCTCTCTCTCTCTCTCTCTCTCTCTCTCTCTCTCTCCATCCCCTTTACAATCCATTCGATCGTAAATCGTGCGAATCGATCCGAAAGATACCTCTCTCTCTCTCTCTCTCTCTCTCTCTCTCTCTCTCTCTCTCTCTCTCTCTCTCTTTCTCTTTTACCCTTTTGTCACTTTATTCGCGATATTAAAAACTACAAGTTGTCCTTTGTAACGATTGGTAGGTACGTTCATCGCTTTTTTGGAAGAAATTCAGAAGCTTAATCTAGGTAACACAACCGCATTGCAGTAATACCGCGGGACATTGAATTTAGTTGGGAATATATAGTATCAAGAGGGAATAGAAGAGCTTATAAAAATGAACGGTTTGAGTGAAACTGCGTGCTTTCATACCAGACAAAATATAATTTTAATGGGATTTATTGTTTAACTCGAATGATAAATTGGATTAGCATCGTTCCCGAATTAAAATATTTCAAAATGATCGTTGTAATTGTATGACGTTTGTATTCATATTGTATTACACGTGTCCTTACTACTCATTTACTTACCTCCCATTTCTCTCTCTCTCTCTCTCTCTCTCTCTCTCTCTCTCTCTCTCTCTCTCTTTCTCTCTCTCCTATTAAAGTCTCGATGTTCTACTTTGTCTTTTCTCGAGGGATTCAATCGTGAATCTACAGCGAAGACCCACGAACGTTATTCCAGTAATTACACGGGTCTAATCTCCGGATGAAACGGCCATTGGCCGCTTTTCTTCTTCCAACGAATCATTGGCCTAGTATGACATCGACAAACGATGTGTTATTTTTGATCCCCAAGCCTTACAATTGAAACGACCGGCTTTGTAGATAATAAACGTTTTTTTTTTTGTTTTTTAACACACCATTTCCTTCTAATTTTTTCTTTGCTCTTTATCCTATCAGTTCAAAATTAAAGGAACGTGGATTTGAAACATACGTGCCGAATGAAAGGACATTCGTCTAATGCGAGGATTATAAATTAGCTGTGCTGTGCTTTAGTTTTGTCTAATTGTAATTTCCAACGTATAATTCCTGTATTTTAATTACTGATGAAAAATAATGGAAACAGAGAGGGAGAGAGAGAGAGAGAGAGAGAGAGAGAGAGAGAGAGAGAGAGAGAGAGAGAGAGAAATTGCAACAAGTCTAATTACTTGAAATTCTAATACCTTCGATCTGTTTTCGTCTACTTTTCAAAACATTTTACAATACACTTCATTTTATAGATACTAACCTTTTATTTTCAAATCGTTATAAGCTTAGTAGCTTGTAGTTTGATAATCTGTATTTAAACTCTTACAAAGCCAGTTTATTTTAAAATAATCTGAAAGAGGACCTGTAATTAACCAAATCTTTTTGTTGAATCTAATTAGAAGCAAGTACTGCATACACAGATTGCTTTAACGGCAACTAGGAATATCGAAAGTAGAACGTAGAATGTTCAATTATTTGATCACGAATTTATCTCTTGTTTTTATGTTCATATACCATGAAAAGGTTACGGCATATATATCGCTGACACGGTGTGAAAATGTACAATAAAACAGAGACACGTAGACGGAGTGTGTTTGCGTGTATGTGTGTGTGTGTGTGTGTGTGTGTGTGAGAGAGAGAGAGAGAGAGAGAGAGAGAGAGAGAGAGAGAGAGAGAGAGAGAGAGAGAGGAGAGAGGATAGAGGAGAGAGAGATAGAGAAAGAGAGCAGTTTTTTCTCTTTCCCTGTTATATCCATGCTACGTTCAGATTTAGGTGCATTTCGACGTTCGCAATTTGTTCCCAGTACGTTGCGCGCTTTGATGATTTTTGTTTCAAACAAGTAATTACTTTTGTGTGTTTGTGGACGTTATTACATGTATATATACACGTGCATGCTATTGGATTTGTTGAATTAAATTCATCGGACAGATCACACGAGTTACAAGTAGATATTCAGTGGGGTTCGGTTCTTTTCTTTCCTTTTCTCTCTCTCTCTCTCTCTCTTTTTTTTCATTATGAATTTTAACGAGTAGTTATTACATCGACTATTTTTACATGAAAATATGTCAGTGACTATTGGGAGGAACAAAAAAATGAAAATTCATTCGAAAGAAAGTTCTACCACGTTTAATCTTATTCCTCTATCGCATGATTTAAATGGGTCATACATTTCCCTTTTTACAGCTACCTTAAACACACGAAAGAAAAAAAGGATCGATTGTTAAATGAAATACTTGAAAACAATTTAGTCCCTTAATCGATATTGATTGCTCCACAGAGTGATTTCATTCGATTCCAATAACGTCAGCAATTCGGGACTATTTAAGTAGTTGATAGAATCGTTAGGATTTAGTAATTATCGGATATTTCAACGAGACACGAGACAATGACGATAACTCGAAAACGAAGATAAATCAATAATAAATAATTTTAATCGAACCTCTAAAACATTTTGTAAAATAAATTGACAATTAAATGAATTCAATTAGTTTCGTGGATTATTATTAACCAAAAAAGAAAAGAATAAATTGTTTAGGGAATGTAAATTCGATTTTGTAAGATACTCTTTGTTATTGTGAACGAATAAAAAATTTTCAAGCGAGCGATCCATAACGTTTCGTAATATGAATTTGCAATCAATTAAATTCAATTAATTGAATGAATTATATTGAAAAAGAAAGAAAAAAAGAAAAAAGAAAATAGAAAATTCCATGTCCGAAGTACGAGGAATCTAATTTTATACTATGGTGTTCATTCGTGGTTTTGGATGATATATAATGGCTGCCGTTACTCATCTTAATTGAATATTTTTATCAGACACATTATCATAGTTATACGTGTGGGGAGGATTATATAATATATGTAATAACTTACCCAACCGCTTCCTTGTAAAATACGCTGAAGAGAGCAATTCCCACCCCCGTGCCAGCTTGCACCACCATCTCAACAAACTCTCGTCGTCTTCTAAAGTAATGGCCGAGTACCAAACCAGCGGTCTCTCTCACCAAACCGGCTCCTGTGCCCAGTACCAAGCCGTAGCTGTTGCGTTGTAAAAAGAAAAAAAAACACACACACACATACACACAGCTATACACATATGTATACACGTCGTAAATTAAGCTTTCGTACATACATCTGCCGATTATAAGGCTGTAATAATTATTATATCGTACAAGTCCGAAGATTATTTCTTCTATCTCTTGTTTTGTTCGATTTTTATTGTTCAATTTGCTTTTAATCTTCTTTCTTTCTTTCTTCCTCTCTTTTTTTTTTCTTTTAATAATCACCCTCCTCGTATTACATAATTCGCGTTGAATTTAATTAAGAAAATGTCTTTTGGAGTTGATTAAAAACTTTCGTTATTGTTACGTTGATATCTCTAGTGAAAGGCGTCCCTTTGAAAGATCGTTAAAAGGAATGGCGAGCTTTGTCATAGTGATTCTTACTCGTAAGAAACTGAAAGATCCTAGAAGCCTTTTTATGAGTCTCAAACGGACTGTTTGCTACATCTTACATTGTCGGGACGTCTTATAAAACATCGACGTAACAAAAGAATCTAGGAAAATACTTATACCATAGATACATTACTTTTTATTACAAACGTCGATATAATAAATTCTCATAGAACTTTTATACCAACGAAATATTTTAATCAATATAGCATATATACGTAAACAAAATATATTGATTAAAAATAAAGTATTGTATTCTCGTGGCAACGAACGTTACGAGAGAATAATACCGATTCTTTGAAGGTTCTGTTAGATATCGAGTTAGGGTAATGTTTATTCCTCTCAACGTACCTTCGTAACGAAAACATATCGGTCGTATTCCCCGCACTAAGTCGTTATATTACAAGAAAATACGTACCTCAGAAGTACTTGGTGTATTTGAAGGGCAAAGGAAGTAAAAAGCGAAGCTAATGCCAATACAAGGCCACCAATCACAGCGGTCAGCCGTGTACTTCCACGGCGACACGCGCCGACGACCAGTGGAGCGGAACCACGGGAAACCGCAGCACTTAGAGCTCCTGCCCAAGCTATAACATTCATTCCATTGTTACAAAACACGTCTAAGATCTCCTCGAACTGTTGTTATTATCAAGAAACAAAGCTAACGAGTATTGGGATAATTTATATATATATATATATATATATATATATATATATATATATATATGTGTGTGTGTGTGTATAATAAATATATATATGTATAATAAATATATATATATATATATAAATATATATAATAAATATATATATATAAATATATATATGTATAATATATATATATATTATACATATATATATTTATATATATATATTTATTATATATATATATATATATATATATATATATATATATATATATATATATATACAATGACTCACGAAAGTATTTGAACACTTGCCATGAAGTACTTTATTAATTATAATAAATATATTATAGAACACTTACCGACATATTATTAACATTGGATGGAGGTATGACTCTCTAGATTATATAGGTATAGTTTCAAACAAATCGAAATATATATATACAATAGTTATGATTTATTTCTTACAAACATAAAGATCGCTGAAGCCACAAAAGTATTTGAACAGGTAACGTTTGAGCCTTTAATATTTAGTAGGACCACCTTTGGCACGAATAACATCTTGTAAACGATTATGCATACTCTTTACTCATTTTTCTATAGCACTTGGTGATATGGAACTCCATATTTCGAGTATTTTGTCTTTTAAACTTGTTTTTGATTTTATATTAAATTTTTGTAATTCTTTTCCTATTATTGCCCATAGATGTTCAATATCATCTTCAATCATGTTCAATCATCAGATGGTTAATATCAGGGCTTTGTGGTGGTGTGATTAACATGTGAGGGGTATTGTATATAATTCATTACTTAACAATTCCTGCGGTATGTTTAGGATCATTATCCTGTTGAAAGTAAAAATCTTCGTAAATACCCAATTTTCTTGCACTTTCCTCTAAATTTTGTTTCAAAATGTTCAAATATTTGTATTTATCCATTGTTCCTTCTAAGAAGATCAAATTCCCGGTACCACCTGCTGCCATATACACCCAGATCATAATTGAGCCACCCCCGTGTTTTACCGTAGCACACAAGTTTTTCACTTTCATCTCTGTATTTGTTTGTCTCCAAACAAACTTACGTCCGTCTGACCCAAAAAAGTTAAATTTCGATTCATCTAAAAATATTACTTTATTCCAGAAAGAATCATCTTTGCTAATAAATTCTTCGGTAAATTTTAATCTTTTCTTCATATTAATATCACTAATCTATGGCTTCTTTCTGGGAACCCTGGCATGAAAATCATTTTTACGCAGCACTCTTCTACATAATTCTGGATGTACATATTTCTTGAAGTTCTGGTTAACTATCGTTGCAAGTTCTGTAGCAGGAATCTTTGGATTTTTTTTTATTTCACTGATCAAAGCTCTTTCTTCTCGTTCCGTTGATTTCCTTGGTCGACCTGAACGGTATTTATTTTTTATAATTCCTTCAGATTTCGATTTTTTAATAATGTAATGTATCGTAGATATATTTATATTTAATAATTTACTTATTTCATCATATGTCTTTCCTTCTTTGCGCCACTTGACAATTAATATTCTCTTACTTTCAAAAATTTCAGGTCTTTTCGGATACATGATCAATATCGTAATATTTCACCACGAATACTGGACTGTGACTAACAAATGTACATAAAACAGCAACTAACGATCATCAATGTTTACAATTAGTACCGGGAAAACTTTGTTTACATTAATTCTTGACTTTAGTTCGATGTGTTCAAATACTTTTGTGGCTTCAACAATCGTTACGTTTGTAAGAAATAAATCATAACTATTGTATATATATTTCGATTTGCTTGAAACTATACCTATATAATCTAGAGAGCCATACCTCCATCCAATGTTAATAATATGTCGGTAAGTGTTCTATAATATAATTACTATAATTATTAAAGTATTTCATGGCAAGTGTTGAAATACTTTCGTGAATCACTGTATATATATGTCGCAGGGAAATGATAAAATGAGGAATTTGATCAAATCCCTAAGTAATACGATCAAATCACGGGAGATGTTAAAATAAAAACTCTATAGTGATTTCCCTGGGAAAAGTAAGTGATTTGATCGAATCCCTTAACCGTTTTAGTGAAAAGATGCAATGATTGGTTGGGACTCTCACAGCTCCATGGTATTTCTCGTAAAAAAAATAAAATATATAAAATTAAACTCTTCTTCGGATAAAAATTCCGTCAGAGTTTGATTTTTTTTCTTTATCTGAATTCATTCTTCTACGGTAGGTACTTGATAAAATTTCAAATATACCAAACAATAATAAAGATGCGCGCAATCTTTCTCGTGTAATTTTTAGACGTTTGCCGGCACGAACGTTAGAGGGGAGTGGTAACAAGAAATACATGGAGTTGTGTGAGTCCCAACCTATCATTTCATTTTTTCACTAAAACGGTTAAGGGATTTGATCGAATTTCGGTTTTCGTCATTTAACTGCAACACACACACACACACACACACACACACACACACATTGATGAATTTAATTAGAGATTTAATAACCTTTAACGAATTTTCAGCTAACTAAAAACGATCCAAAAAAAAAAGAACAATTAGTAACACTTTTTCGAGACTCTTTAGACTAATCTTGTCGCTTTTTTTTTTGTAAACATGTAAAACTACGAATCTAGAAACTTTCGACCCGTTTTCGTTATCACATGTTATCACGTTACTTGAAGGACCGTCGACACATTCCATTGTCTACATTTTATAATTATTTATACAGGAATTCTTTTAAAAAGTGTAGAGATTATCTGTACGATATAATCGTAATATTGAAATTCTTTATAGTCTTGCAAGCAGATTAGTTAGGCTGCGCAATGACGCGTCGAGAGAACGATTGTTAAAACGTTACTTTTAAAAAGTACGAGTTTGCGGGATTGACGGGAAGGGAGGGAGGGAACGGTGGGGGGTGGAGGGTTGGGAGGGAAAGGATAAGGTCAATAGAGAAAGAAGTTAATTGTATCTTTCGAAGTTCAAAGTAAATCTACGCGTGCGCGCGTCCGTAATAACATACTCGTTGTATTGTCCTTTGACCTTTACAAAATATCTGTTTATCATTTGTATAGGTCATTGAATGTTAATGAGATTAAAAGAAGACGGTAGAGAGGAACAAAAAAAAGGTGCGTATATAAAAACCTTTTATAAAAGGATGACGGAAGATGAGTTAAAACACCGTAGATAATTCTCTCGTCGAAAGATATGAAATTTTCAAGAAGGGAAGTCGTAGTTCGTGATATTCATAAAAGGGAGGAAGGGAGAGAAGAAGAAAGAAAGAAAAAATGAGAGAGAGTCGTATAGAAAAACGAGAGGAAGAGAGAGAAAGAGAGAGAGAGGGAGAGGGAGAGAGGGAGAGAGGGAGAGAGAGAGATAAAAGACAAAAAGAAAAAAAAGGGGGGGAGGGAAGAAAATCACGAAGGAAAGCTCGAAGAATATGCGATCGGTGTTGGGGGCCCCCTGCGTTGAATAAACACGAAAGAGGTGTAAAACCTCTGGACCGTTCTCTTCTTCTCTTTCTTAGGAAGACTCGGGAATTCTTTTTTTGTTTCTTTCTTTTTTTTTTTCTTCTTCCTTCAACGGGGAGACCTCGCTCGATAGAGAGAACCTTTGGCTCTCGCTCTCGTCGGAAAGTAGAGCCCTTAATAAGCTCCACGTAGCTACCGGAGGGCGAGTGCATAATGCATGCGTATACGTGTCTCGTTTTCTCTTACAAAAAGAAACTGAGAAAGAGAGTGAGGGAAAGAGAAAGAAAGATAGGGTAACATACAGAAAGAGAGAAAGAGAAGAGAGAGAGAGAGAGAGAGAGAGAGAGAGAGAGAGAGAGAAGACAAATATATAGGATTTAGTATTTTTTTTTTTTTTTTATTTAACCAAAATCGTCGAATTCTCAAAGTCCAACGTTATTATTCGCGCGAAAAAGAGCGAAAGCAAGTTACCCGACTCGTAAAGAAGGAAAGAAAGAAAGAAAGAAAGAGGTAGAGCTAAAGGAAGAAGGAACACGTACTTTTCTGAGAGAGAACACAATTTTTACATTATTCATACGGCGAGGCTAAGAGAAAGGGAAAAGGACGAAGGTACTTCACCTTTCTTTCTTTCCCTTCTTTTTTTTTTTTTTTCTTTTTGGTCTTTCTTCCTTCTCTTCCTCCCTCTTTTTTTGTTTCTCTTCTTTTATTTTCTCTTCCGTTTATCCTTTTTCCCCTCCCTCCCCGCTATTACTTCGAACGTTCTTGAATCTTCGCCAAAGATTCTTGCTTGCAAAAAAATATCTATCAAAAATATATTTTTGATATATAGGTAGAACTTTTCTTATCGATCTAGGATTCGGTCCATTTGATGCGATACATTCTTTTCTGATAAGTTCCATAAGAACGCTTGCCATCGGACTTCCTTTTCTTCTTCTTCTTCTTCTTCTTCTTCTTCTTCATCAGTTCGATTTCCTTTTTCCTTCTCCACGACTTTTTCTTTAGGGCTGTTGCGGTTTTTCTAGATCGGTACATCGATGCGCGCTTCTTTCTTCTTCTTCTTCTTCTTCTTCTTCTTCTTCTTCTCGAGTTTCAAACTTTTATGGCGTACAGGACTGCTTTGAAATTCTTTAAAGCGACCCTTTCTCCTCTGCGCATTTTCGAAAATCGAAACGTTAAAAGTTCGAATCTCTCGCACGAGACTACCGTGGAATAAGAATTTAAAATAACGGGGACAGAGTTGAGTGACATGGGAGATGAAATTCAAATACGAATTGGCTAATTTAATCGAATCGTTTCGTCAATTTGTATTCTAACGAACGGAGAAAATCGAGGATCCGTCGATTGACGTTTTTAACTTTATTTTCGGTTCTTTCGTTATATTTTTATTTTTTTTATTTTTTTTATTTTTTTTTTATTATCTCGATAGACCGACCCATCGATCGGCCAATCGACCGAGCAATCGACCTACAGAGACAGAAAAAGAAAAATAGAGAGAGAGAGAGAGAGAGAGAGAGAGAGAGAGAGAGAATGTAAGAGAAAAGATTATTAACCGTAGAAAGTTATTTATTAATATTAGCTCGGTAAAGAAAAGTCGAATCGTTATTCCGGTCGGCCGAACAAGTCGAATTTTTAATCGGGCTTGAAAGGATAAAAGTTCAATTATGGCCGACGTGGCAAAGAGAGCCTGAGGAAGGTAATATAGTGGTAGGGTAGAGATGGCCGTCGTTCTCGGTGCGTCGATCTGAATGGAGCTCTGATTATCTCGAGTGACATAATGAGCGCTCGAGCGACTCGATTGCAAAGAGGGAGAGGGATGAGAGAGAAGGTGGAGAGAGAGAGAGAGAGAGAGGGAAATAGAGAATAGAGAATATCGTAAAAAGGCATCGATTGGTGCGCAGAGTGGGATAACTTCGCTTCGCGAAATCGCGGCCGAGAGAGAGATAGAGAGAGATAGAGAGAGAGAGAGGGAGAATAAAGAGTAGAAAGAGAGAGAGAGAGAGAGAGAGAGAGAGAGAGGGAGAGAGAGAGAATTCTCCCCGGTTTTCGAGTGAAATGTGGAGCAACAGCTCCTGTCAGAGAAATCGCCCCCAGGTCGGACGTCAAAATAAAAGATAGAGAAAAAAAAAAAGAAGAAAACGGCGAATGGCCTCAGCTATCTCTCCTTTTCCCCCTCTCCCTCTTACTCCATTTCTCTCGGTGACGCGTATATAGTATATACGTATATACGTACATAAAACGAACTCGGAGCCTACGGTTTTCTTGCCAAACTATTGCCGTAGACAACGACTGCCTCCTCTCTTGGCAGTTCTTCGTTTTCCTTCCCCCACCCCCTATCCCATTCCCCCTTTTCATTTTCGTTTTCGAAAATTCGTATTCAACGAAAAAGAAAAAAGAAAAGTCCGAAGGGCATGTTTTCTCCTGACTGGCAACATTTTATCCTCCCACAAACACACACACAAACACAAACATACACATCAGACTATTTTCTTTTATACAGCTGCGTGCTTTTGTACCTTCCGTGATTACATTTGCTAAAAGCTTCGTGCGCATGGCTGCACGAAGAGTTAACGGTGTAACGGTCTCTGAATCACGTTTTCGAAAGTTTTCCTATGTTCACGTTAAAACGTTTCCAAAGTTTCTTTTTTCTTTTTTTTTCTTTTTTTTTTTTTTAACTCCATCCCTTCCATTTCCTGCCACTCCTCTCCCCGTCATCGTTCCACCCGTCGAGCGAAACGAAGCGTTGAAATTTTTCTTCTATTAACGCAACGAAAGAAAAAAAAAAAAAAGAAGGAAAACAAAAAGAAACAAAATGCAATCGTTTGACGAAACGTTTATTTATCTTCTTTAAGGATTCGAGATCGGAGTTGACGGGGTAATTTTTTTGTTTTTTTTTCTTTTTTTTTTTTTTTTACTCTTCCTGATATTTTTTCGAGAATTCTTTTTTATTCGAAGCGGAACATCGAATACCGTTCTCTCTCTCTCTCTTTCTCTCTCGGTTGTGAGATTCCTTGCTTTGTTATGTTGGAAGGACGATCGATAAAAGAGAGTAAGAAGGACGGGGAAAGGCGGGATGGGGGGTGGGGTGCGAGAAGGAGAGGACGTACAAGAAGATGAATATGCATTGTCCATCGCATCGTGACTTAAGAGCTGCATCGTTGCTCGAGAGACTTTTAGTCAACGTCTATAGGTGGGCTTCTTCAACAGGTAGCGGAACAACCAAGGGAGGACGGGGAGGGGTGGGGGGACGATCGAACGCGAATAATTTAAAGGCTCTAGGACGTTTTTAACGTCTCCGCTAACACACTCTGAAATACGTCCGATGGACTATACGTCGACTCGAATCTGCCATCTTGTCGTATCCAGAATGTTTTCCCCTTCATTCTCTCGCGATTTAGCGTTTAGTATTTTTTTTTTGTTTTTCGAGAAACAATTCGATGGAAAATCGACCAAGATAGATGAATTTGAAAACATTTTTGATCTATTCTTGATGAGAGCGATTCCACTCTTATTATTATTATTATTATTATGATTATTATTATTATTATTATTATTGTTATTATTGTTGTTGTTGTTGTTATTATTATTATTCTTATTATTATTATTAGTATTTTTAGGATCGCCAGGATGCGAGATGAAATACGATGTAAAAAGAGAAAAAAAAAATGAGTAAAATAGAAATCGCGTGGGCGGTTTGGAAAATGCTTCTTCCCATGTCCGCGCGTACATACATCGGTGTATCTATATTAAATTTAATGCCAAAACTTTTTTACGCCCCGTGAATATTCATCCGACCAGGTTATATTCTACTCGCACATGGTGCAGCACACGGACACGTCGGCGGCAACCGTATCCCAGAAAGCTTTCCAAGCGGAACGAGATTTACTGCTTTGCAAGTTCTTCGTTAGCCTTCCCTCTACTTTCAGGATTACACCATTTGGCCCTTTTGCTTCTTTACTCCTACGACTTTTGCTACTCGAAAGGATTTATTTTGAGAGTATATCAAATTACGATTGAAATTAAACATTTCCTCGTTAAAGATTACCTAACGTTGTATAGTCATCAAACGTTGAATACTACACGTTGTACGAATGAAGAACTCTCAATGAACTTAGCGTATATCTCATTACGATAGATATTTTCGCAAAGTGTAACGTCCAATGTTTCGTCGTATTGTGCTAAATATTGATTTCATGTTTGAGTCACATCGAATTAATACAGAATGTCAAGGGGAGTAGGGGTGGGAGGGGGAGGAAAGAAGGAGAGATTTAGTTATTACGAAATATCAGGATATGCTACGTTCACCTAAAGTTCTCTTGATTCATACAGAATTTCCGTTGGTTGATTATATTTCTTGATCTTCAATGTGTGCACAGAGAGAGAGAGAGAGAGAGAGAGAGAGAGAGAGAGAGAGAGAGAGAGAGAGAGAGAGAGAGGGAGGGAGAGAGAGAGAGAGAGAGAGAGCGTTTAACTATAATCATCCTTTTGGTGGGGAAGTGATTATAATATTATTATTTGTCGCTATCGTTTAATTGAATCACCCTAGAAATATTTCAAGGGATTGGTGAAAATGATTTCGTGGCTGTAAGGGGGAGGGTTAAGAGATTATTCGAGTTATCGAAACAGTCGGTAAGGATTTTCGTGCCAGTGTGTAATCCCAAAGGACAGAATTAATTCGTCGACTTATCGAAGTCGAAACTAGCGTTCCCGCTATAGGATTTCCTACCCTAAACGAGTCACTTTATAAAGGCGCCATGGCGTTTGGAACGTCGTTACGGGAAAATAACGATAGTCTGTTTTCGATTAAACCTTCTTCTTTCGAAATCGAATTACCATTCCGAATAAAACCAAACATTTTGTTATTAACTTTTTCTCTCTCGTAAGAGGTGATCGACCTCGTATTTTTTTGTTTTGTTTTTTTTTTTAACTGTTTCAATCGCCATCTTTCCATTTTTCCATTTTGTTAAAAAATTTTTTCATTGTTCAATATTTCTGCCCATTTATCTCTGCCCCTTCTAATAGCTCTAACGTAGAGAACTCGAAATACGAGATCGATGGGTTATACTAATTTAACTCGAAGTCTACTAATTATCCGTATAGGATTGGAACGTAGATCATTTTCGCGACAGCAGTAATTAGGCATCGAACCGAGGATGCAATTCCGGGAGAGGGGACTAAGACGTTCGTGCTAAAGGGCGAATCCTCTTCTCTCTCTCTCTCTCTCTCTCTCTCTCTCTCTCTCTCTCTCTCGCTCTCTCTCTCTCTCGCTCTCTCTGTTAGGAAACAGTTGGATATTACTCTGTCAGACGTGCAAGTTGAGATGATTTTAGTAATATATCGCTCTGCCAACGACGTTTCTCGTGAGACACTTTTAGACGACAAGTTTTGAGTTTAGTTATTTAGTTTTTTCTTTTCCGTTTTTCAATTTTCGTTTTCAGTTAGGTTGATCTAAAAATACACACATACATACATACATACATACATACATATATATATATTTGTCAATATTTTAAAATCCCGTGCCAAAAGTAAATGTCATTTTTCTATAATTTTTTCCACGCACTAACGTTTCTGTATTTACTGAAAAAAATTCAGAAGAGAGCACTTCGATTGATTTAAAAGAAGGAAGAAAAATTTTAGTTAAAAAGAAAAAAAAAAAACAATAGGAAAGGAAGAACAAAGCGGAGCGCCCATATACGAACATTAATTACGATTCATTTAACGACATACGAGCGTAACGATGTACGCCAATTTGTACGTGCAATTAACTCGACATATCGAAGACCCTTCTGATCCTTGCAACCGTAATGATTCGTAGGTAGGATACAAATCGACATTCGCGTTATGATAATTCGCACGTCGGTGCTCGTTAGTCGACGAGCTAAAATCGATTATTTGCCTTTGCGAGAGTCGTTATCGAGTTCTCTCTCTCTCTCTCTCTCTCTCTCTCTCTCTCTATCTATCTATTTCAGAGTGTCTTTTAACGAGATAGAGATACAGATAGACAGAGAGAGAGAGAGAGAGAGAGAGAGAGAGAGAGAGAGAGAGAGAGAGAGAGAGAGAGAGAGAGGATCGATTAACTAGAACGAAAGTTCTGTTGTCGCGAGACGTGTTTGCGGTGTAAACTTATTGACGTGCCTTTAGGTTTTGTAACATCCTGTAACGTCCATTTAACTAAGGATATCTAAACACAAGGAACACTTGTTGCTGCTCCGACAGATAAAAATCCAATATATCAAATCGCCACGTACAAGATAGGGCAATAACTTTGATCACCTTGAATATCCCCGTTCTCGTTTTTAGAGATATTTTACAGCATTATTCTGCGCCCTTATTTTGCGCTTACTTTGCGTATTTGTTTCCATCTTCTACGAATTTTTTAGATCCAGATATATTCTCGCACAAAGAGAAGGGATTACGAACAACGTAGACAAAAAAATAATTACTTCGGTAAAACAAGTAATATGCTTATTAATGTTTTATTAACTTATGTAATTTTTTATAAATCAATCGAAAATTGAATGCTTTAATCGAATTAGATGAATTTGGTTTGCGAGAATTTGTTTAGAAAAAAATTGATTGTAAAAATTGTTAATTAATTATTGAGAATACGCTTAAAAAAAAAAAATTGAGAAAATTGTGCCATTTATATTGGCGTTTGAATCGGGTCTGTACGATTTTTGGTTCTAATGATATTGTTTTGGAAATATTTTCATTCATAATTGGTATAGCACAGCTGTTCGTAGTAATAGTGTAATAGTAGTACGAATACGTAAATTCTCGGAATTTATATAGGTCAGTGTGTCGTCAAATAAATTTGAATGAAATTATATAGGTCAGTGGGCCAACGTAATTATATTTCCCATTATAATGGGAATATCTGTAAAATCAATAATCGTAGAGGCTTGAAAAAATATATTAAAGAACATAATTTTTTCTATTTCTTAAATATATTGTTAATAATCAATTAACGATTTGTTGTAAACAATTTGTTGTAAACAAATTCTTGTAGATTAAATTCATCTTACTTTTGCTAAGAAAAAAAGATTCAGATTGCGACTGATTTGTGAAATTACATAAATTAATAACAAATTAGTTTTTTTATATTGTTTTTTACATTGTTAATAATGACCTTTTTCCTTTTATATGGGAATATCTGCTGAACTAAAATTCGTACAGACTTAAATCAAGTATCATATTAAAGGCCATAATTTTCTATATTGTCAAAAATTAATTAACAATTTATTAAAAATAATGTTATATACACTAATTCTTATGAACTCAATTCATTTTATTTTGTTAAAAAGAGATTCAGATTGCGGTTGATTTATAACATCATATAAATTAATGAATATTTAAAAAACAATTCTTTTTATCGAAGAAATAATTTTTTATTTATAATAATAACCACCTCTTCTACTTTCATGAGAATATCTTCGGAAGTAAAAGTCGTAGAAACTTGAAACAAATACGCAAAGTAAGCGCAGAATAATAGTGTAAGGTAAGCGCAGAATAATGATGCAAGGTAAGCTAAGAAACCATTACTCTCCTACTATCTGTGTATATATATATATATATATATATATATATATATATATATATATATACTCCTTATCGCGAAGACAGTCCCGTTATGTTTGAATATTATTATAGCTGTGATAGATACGTTGAAGTGCAGAGTGGACTAAAAGTTTCTAAGTGATTTTAAAAATCAATTACTCTTTTTTCGAGACTTTTTTAGACCAATTTTTCTTTCTTTTGAGAATATATAACCACGAGACTGAGAACTTTTGGCTCATTCTACGTATAGGAAAAATTTAACACTAGAAATACCGAAAAAACCTACCTACTTCTATTGAAACCAGTCAAAATGACTGGTCTTTAAAAAAACGTAAAAAACAGAATATTTTTTTATTTATTAAATTATTATTATCTTATAAAAAGTATTTAAGGTTATGGAATTAGAACTATATAATGCCAATTATAAAAAATGCAATATAATTATGATAATAACATCTATAATACTACTTTCTAATTCACTGTCCGAGGACTCCTCAACTTGCTCATGATCTACAATCTTATTATCACTATTCTAATTATAAAGTATTTCATTTTCTTCCAATTCACTATTTTCATCTTCGATATCAGAACATTCCATTGGAATATTGTTTAGTTTCAGTAAAAATTCCGAGGTTTTTATACGTTTTGCCATTTTTTGGACTTATAAAGTATCGTTATGTTACAAAAAATTAAATCCTCTTCCAACAACTGTCGTACACAGAATAATCACGTGAAACGGCATCGATTAGTATTTTTATGTTACCTACAGCTATGATTCTTTATATTTTATCGCCAGATAAGTTGTGGCATAAAAGAAAATATTGTAACAAATAGCCAAAATATTCATCTAAATATCTAATCAACAGTGTCAATGTCAGGAAACAGATTGTAAGGCTTTTTTCCCACTTTGAAAAATACCAGTGATACTGGTTAGTATTATTATAGATGTTATTATCATAATTATATTGTATTTTTTATAGTTGGCATTAAATAATTTTAAGTCCATGATCTTAAATACTTTTTATAATATAGTAATAATTTAATAAATAAAAAGATATTCTGTTTTTACGTTCTTTTAAAGACCAGTCATTTTGACTGCTTTGGTAGAAGTAGGTAGGAAAAAAAAATTATTCGAATTCTATGCGATATTTAAAAATAAAATTCATTTTATACAACCTGCACTTAACCCTACAAAAGTCATTGCATCATTAAAAAAAAAAAAAAAAAAAAAAAAATGTAACACGAAGTAGGAATTTTATAATGAAATTGTAAAACCAATCAATTTGACTGGAGCGGTAGTTCTAGTGTTAATCAAATTCGTTTGAATAACTTTCTGCGAATATCTTGTCGAAGTTTTCAACGTTCTATCGTCTGTTCGTTCGATTCTGGTCGATGTATTTTGCGAAACTTTGATTTGGTCGTAGAGTAGGAGAAACAAAGAGAGAGAGAGAGAGAGAGAGAGAGAGAGAGAGAGAGAGAGAGAGAGAGAGAGAGAGAGAGAGAGAGAGAGAAACAGAAGGTTGCTCGATGA